>VOMN01114939.1:0-13397 GCA_014899125.1 Orchestia grillus | reverse complement strand
AACATCTCTAAGGTATCTAAGGTAAGGCTAAGGTGACTGGGGTCACACGCGAGTGTGGGGTTACACAAAGGCTTCCTACAAGTTTGTCTCCGAGGGATTCAGTGGGATCACATTTGTGTAATTTTACGAAATAATATAACCGTTGATCCAATCCTGTTAGATTATTATGACAAAAAATTAGACTGCTAAGACGCTATCTAGGCTAAAGTTTTTTAAGGCCATTTGAGTGTTTAAGAGAATATTATTCACTGTTAGAGCTGATGTACATTGATTGTCTTTTAACATCAGATTATATTTATGTGAATTAAATCATTATTAGGGCCAATCAGGATTCTTTATGTTGGAGCTACAAATAATTTCACAGGCATTCATACAAAGCTCCCAAAACTCTGGAGTTTCAAAAGACCTCATGCTGAGCAGCTTCTATATACCCTGTGTATAACATGGCGCTTTTTCCACATCACGGTTTGAATTTAATACCATCGAAATGGCATCAGTTTCTCAAAGGTTCAGCAAAAGGATAAATTTCACCTCTACTCCGGAGGTTAATTGGCTGTCGTGTCAACATCGGGAAAGGAAGGGGAATTTATTTGTTGCTTGGGAGCACGAGCGGCGGAAGCCACAGGATACTTGCTCATCGCAGCAGAACTCCTGTTGTTTTTTGGCCGTGACGTTCGTTTCGTTCTTCGTTTCTGTGTACTGCTCGTGAAATGATGACCTATTTTAATATTCTTCAAGTTATTCCAGGCGCACAGATTGGTGCAATTTAGACATTGTTCAGGGCATGTGTTGCTAAAAAAATTTACGCAGAGCGAATATTTTATGGTTTAAGCTGAATTTATTACAGCAGCTCTCGCTCTCAAGATTCTTCCGGGCGTTGATCGCAAGAAAATGTGGTAGTATCGCCCGAGCTTCTATGGTAATGAAACTATAATTTGTTCTCTTGGAAATAGTCGTAGAAGAATATTATTTTATGCTTTGGTGCATTGTGTTAAAGCAATCAAAAAAGTTCACGGAAGGTATATAAAGTGTGGAGACATAAGAAGCAAATGAATGAAAAAGCTGTTTAAACAGTGACTTGGAATGGCTGGAAAAGCCGCTGAGTGCAGTGCTGTCGCTTGAAGGGCTTTCATAAATTAGATTTCTTGAATTTCAAAGATAAGAACAGCTGAGAAATGAGAGACAGAGATAAAGTTTTTACCACTTTTTAATCAATGCGAAACAAAATTATTGAAGTGAAAATAGAGAACTGTGACTTATTGGAACAAGTCAAAGATACGAAATTACTAGTGAGGCTGTCGCTGAGCCAAAGTAGTTGTCTAAAAGATTGATTTAATGTTATGCAAACACTTCATTTACAGCACAAAAATATTATTTAACACTTCAAATGTGATTCTCCTTACAGGAAAATTTTCAGGTCAACAAATGTCTCCGTTGTGAATGTAAAAATGAGTAGTTTTATTTTCTGAAATCTGTTGATTATCTCTCTAATCCAAACAAGCTTATTCGAGTGATGAACTCAAATTCCATGAGAACTTAAAAATTTATATTCATATATGTTAGTGGTTTGGCTACGTTGCGTTAGGCTAGATGATGGCGTGTACCATATATGACCTACTTCGGAGGCAAAGTGTTGAATCTACACGTTTATTTGAGAGCTCTCTGGTTTCAATAACAGAATATAAAATCGTACGATGGTACAGTCACAATTTCTAGAAATACAATACTAATGGTTTGGGAAATAAATTATTTAACATAGAACAAACATCTTCATATTCCTCTACACGCTAGAAGCCTACAGCTTAGAACCGCGCATAGCAGTCGGCAATGCCTCTGGAGGGCCATGCGAGGGCTTGACTAACTTTGCCATACGAGGGCTTGACTAACTTTGCCATGCGAGGGCTTGACTAACTTTGCCATGCGAGGGCTTGACTAACCTTGCCTACAAGGGCTTGACTTACCTTGCCATGAGAGGGCTTGACTAACATTGAGTTTTTGCGAAGCATCTCGAAAATTTGACATGACGTCAGCGCGTCCAAGATAGAGCAGGCTATGCCTCTTTTGTGTGGCTCCTACGATGAAGATAAGGCAGGGCAAATGAAGACGCCGCGGTGCGCTTCCCTTCATTAAATAGAAATCTAAGAGCAGAAATAGAAGTTAGGCATACTCGTAGCTTAGGATTGCAGGAACAGCGCAGATTTCCTTGCCTAAAATATCATTTGATGGGTGAATTTCAGGAAATTTTGTCTTTTCTTGCTAAAGGGAATTGAAGGAAGAAAAGGGTAGGAAAGAAAGTTGATGAATCAGTTCTGAAAGCATTGTACGCCGATGAGCTCAGAGAGTCCTAGAAAAATTGGTGACGTCATTTACCCCTGAGGACGAGGAAAGTTCATAAGCAAGGCTCCATATTCTTCCACGAAGAGCTACACTTTCTACACGTTGCTACACTTTCTACACGTACGAAGTACAAGTTGGGTTTTCTGCGAAAGGCTTTCTAATTTTTATTGGAACGTTTTCAATAACGAAGTGTTGTATATTATATGGTGCTGTGAATAATAAGTGTTGCTGAATTTAGTGGATCGCACGTGAATTTACTTCATTTGTACTCGGCTTGTGCTCAGGCCGGTTTCCTACGTTGTGGCTATTGGTAGCATATAGCCGAGCAGTCAGGTCGCGCGGAGATCTAAAGATCCCACGAGGGGGGAATGACACACATTTGTAAACATTTATCTTAAATTAATTAATTATGGCGACTTCTACGAGTCGGGCTGGAAATATTTGACAATTACACGCAACACGCAGTAATGAGCGTCGCACTAAGACCCGAACCAACTGGAAGATTTAGACGCAATTAATCAGCCTAATACTGAACTGATTTAACTCAGAATTCTATTTCCCTAACTCTCCCGCATTTGCGGAAGTGCAGAACTCACATACTGCAACTCAGTTTGACCGACACAAACGAGCTGCTCTAGGTGGGTTATCGCAGTATTTTAATAGAGATTAAGTTAAATGTTCCAGTTCGCAGTTCCAGCAAGTTCTAACTTCCAGCAAGTTTTCGTTCTCGGACCTATGTCAAAGTACCTAGCCAATTTTGAGCCTAATCTGACACCGTACGTCTTTTCTAGCTCTAGCCTCTACCGCTGCTCACCTCAGACTGCCTCTACTGTCCTAAAATTGTCTCCTCTACTCCAGTACGTCGCGATGGTGCCAAGCGCTTATTGTACCACTTCGAGAACACTCCGGCCTACAGCTTTGCGGCGTTTGTTGCCTACAGCTTTGGAATGTAACCGTTGCCCCGTCACGAAGTATGCTTTGGGATTTCTCTCGTTAGCTAGAGATGTATCGGTTACAACCCCTCAGCGTTGCTTGATCAGCTCCACGTGTGGCTCGGCTTAAGAATACGACGCCTACGCATTTTTACAACTTCTCACACATCTCTCGCCTGCATACCATCGCACGGCCTGGATACAGTGTAGCTCGCAATGTAGCCTGATACTACGTGCGTACATATATATAATGAACACCTAAATTTCCTATTTTTAAACAGTATGTTAAGATTCAACACAAAAGAACCGGACCCAGAAATTTTGTAATTAGGTTTGCTTGCTAATAGCCTTGACGATTGCAATGTAACATTTTAGCACAGAACCTCAACAGGCAGTTTCACTGTATATTGTGCTTCCGTACCACACAAGCACACAGTGTGTGTGCCTCCATTCGGCACAAGCACACAGTGTGTGTGCCTCCATTCGACACAAGCACACAGTGTGTGTGCCTCCATTCGACACAACCACACAGCGTGTGTACCTCCATACGACACAACCACAATGCGTGTGTGCCTCCGTACGACAAAACCACACAGCGTGTGTGCCTCCATACGACACAACCACACTGCGTGTGTGCCTCCGTACGACACAACCACACAACATATTGTGTCTCCGTAAGACAAATTGAAGACCATCTCAGGAAAAATTCCACGACCTCACACACTACGGAGAAATTACCATAAAATTCACCCGAGAGACACTGGAGATAAATGCCTAAGACAAGAACTTGGCACATACTCAGCTTTTGAGGTGGAAAAATGGGAGAAACCTTGCACAGTTATGTCAAAAATTATTCCTTGATGTAAATTTTTTTATTACTTCGGCTTATGAATGCTTTTGTGGTTCTAAAAACTTCAATATTCAAATACCAAGTTTAAAAATTTAGAATTATAAGCAGATATCTCACAACGTGTACCTAAATGCCTTTTTTCATTGGCGAAGCTTAAATAGATCATGCCTTGAAACGATCAAAGTAAATACTCATCCCACGCCTTATCCACTTCTTGCTAATATGTCACCTAGGTAGATGAAGCCAAGGTTAAGTGCAAGATACTATATTAATTTGAACAATTTATCTCATAATGTAGAAGCCATTAATGAATATTTTAATTACATTAAATTTCCCATATTTTATTCTTACTTTTAATTTATCTTTCTTGAAATATAATATAACGAACTGTGTTTCAATTATATATACATTTTTTACTTAAATACATAAATTATCACCGACTGGGTGTTTTTAGTCAACATGTGCACGACTCTCGATCGAAATTTCACGTCAGTTCCAGAGATTTGTATTGCCTGAAGGTCCCACGTAACTTGTGCCCGCAGCGCCGTCCGGCTGCCTGCAGTACCACACCGGCGTCACGGGCACAGTGAGCAGCTACAACTACGACACTACGACGGGGCTCCAGCTCTCCAACCAAGACTACACCACCTGCATCAGGACGGAGAAGAACTTCTGCGGGATCCAGTACACGGCTTGTGCAGATACAGGTACTGTGCACCGAGTGCTCTCACGCAGATACTGTGCATTACTTCACTTAAGTGTTCGTTGTAATGTTCGCGCTTATACACACAAACAATTTTAACGTCCTTTAACCTGTTTCCAGTGTTGGAAGACATCATTGGATATCTGAGCCTCAGGCTGCTGAAATTTATGCTCCAAATTGACGAAGGCTCAGTCCTGCAACAGCATGAGCGCTCGTGAGAATGCAATATAATTAAGGGGGATATTGAACACTTATTTCAGCCAGGAGTGGCCTCACTTTTGATGTTTCACGTCATGAGCAAAAGAACTGACTTCAGTCTAGGCGTAATTGACTCGCTGGCTGTTTGATGCGTCAGCTGAAGTACGTCTCACACACGTTTTTTACACTTTTATTGGTCAAGTTTCTGAGAAAAATTCGAGTGTCGAGAGTTGGAGGGAATTTTTTTGCGGATGGTGAAAAAATTCAAGTAAATTGTGACCGCTTGGTCGAGTAATTTGAAACTTTCTTCAACATTTGAAGTTCAGGCGAAGAAATGCAGCTAGGTCGAATGTTATGGAACTACACCGGGCACTATGAAGCTCGGTCGAGTATTATGGAACTTGATCAATTATTATTGAACTTGATCAAGTATTATAAAACTATGTCTAGTATTAAGAAGCTTAGTTAAGGGTTATGAAGTTTGATCGAGTATTATGAAGTGTGGTCGAGTATTATGAAACTTGGTTGGGGATTGTGAAACTTGATCGAGTATAATGAAAATGTGTCGAGCCCAACCATGCTTCATCGAGTATTATTAAGCTTGATGTATTGTGAAACTCAGTCGAATAATGTAAATCTGAGTCAAATATTTTGAAGCTTTGCCATGTATTTTTAAGCTTGGTAAGTATTATGAAACTTCATCAAATATGATTAAACTTGATCGAGTATTATGAAGTTTCGTTGAAAATTCTGAATGTCGGCCTAGTAATGTGAAACATGATCGAGTATCGTGAAACTTGGTTGGGCTTCATGAAGTTATGTTGAATATTACTGAACTACGTTGATCAATGTTGAGCTAGGTCAAATTATGCGAAATTTAGAAGAATATATCGAAAATTAACTAGTATTATAGAGCTCAGTGTAGTAGTGAATTTGATCGAGCCTTACGGGGCTCCTGAAGCCTCTGATTCAAAAGGACGATTAGCTTAAAAAATTGCTAGTGTTAATTTCTTTAAAGAAATTTGTTGCGCTCAAATGTTTGGAGCATTAAACTCTTGCCGTACTGTGCCGGCACTTAAGGAGTGGGCGCTAGCAGCTTGTTGACTCAATACAGTAAATTTTTGAGGGATTCTAATTATACTACCAAACATTGCAGTGAAAATAAGTTTTCTTAATTAAAAGAAAGTTCTCGTAAGAGTTTGCATCCGTAAAACTAGTCAATACAAATAACTTGAAATAAGTGACAATTAGAATTACACTAACGGAACATTCATACTTACCACAGGATCCAACAAACAAGAGAAAGATCAGTTTTCTCTGCACTCAGAGAGACTCGTTGTTCAAGGGACGCCTCGCAATGGTCACTCGCTTGATCCCGTGTCATGAGTGCCATGAGCTCAAAATGTTTCACACAATTTGTGTACCACACACAAAGTATACAGCACACTAAGGATACAACATACAAAGTATACCACACACACACATAGTATATCACACACAAACTATACCCTATACAAAAATTAAAAAAATAAATTTCATCAAAGATATTTGGTACATTTTCTTCCAGTCGTCCATAACATACTACGCTTCTATTTTCAGTAAAATTTGAAAAAGTGAATGAGACAAGTAAACTAAGACAAAGTTTCACCAACATTCAAAGTAAAATCCATGCGATTTGATCTGATGATCTTTTTTTGATAAATAATACACACGAAACTTCTGTGAGATTTGATCATTGGAAAATGTACGAATGGATTGAAAACTTTTGCAGTAAGTTATCGTCAAAGTAGGCTAAAAGAATAGCATTACATCTGATTTCAATATGGTTTTAATTAGGGTGGCTGCCTCTCATCTGGGACGAGTTCTTCTTCTTCTTCATTCTTCTTCTTCTTTTTTTTTTCATCTTCTTCTTCATCTTTTACTTCAGTTCAGTGAGGGTTGCGTTTCCAGCAGTCGGGGGCCCGCACCTCCGGTCTGGGCTCCATTCTCTCAGCTCTGCCCGTCTTTGGGCAAGCACATACCAATGAACAAGCTTATCAAGTTCACAAATAAAAATAATATTGTGTCATTGTATTTCTGTTGAAATGGGGGTTGTTAGTCTAGTTAGCACCCGTGCCTAGAGACAACACAGCTTAGAGCCCGAAAGCTAGGGTGGATGGTCCAGCCTGAGCGGCACCACCTGGAGCATCTTTGATGGTTGCTGTTATGAATTAAAGAAGATGAACATGTCTCGGCTACTCGATACGATATTACTACTCGAAGCATGTTTACAAATCAAGACATTGGGCTCCTTTTTGCTGTGAATTTTGAAATAATTATACAGCTGTTTCGAGTCCAGTGAGTACCTCTTACATCAGTAGGGAGCACACTTACAAACTGCTATACACTGTGGGGATCTGAGGAACTCTCTCGGCCTTAAGACACAGACATTTTCTGCGATGGATTACATTTCATAGCTAAAGTTAGTGATTAGTTAATAAATACAAGTCACCTAATTTTTTGGTGGTGGTTAAGTAGTTGCAGGTAAGATTTCTTATTTTATTCTGTATCTTCGGGTTGAACTCACCTCCTCATAATAATTTTTTAACAGAGAGGAGTATATTCAACTGATTTAGGTCTTCTAATAATACTGATCGTGGAGCAGTATAACTGGGGCATCGCATCAGGTGATAGGTAAGAGTTTCAGCAATGCCACGTGCACAACAATCTGTACCACAGATGTTGCATTTAAACCGATGCTGCTTGGGGCGTACGTGGCCAGTCCTGAGTGTAGCCAAAGCAGCTTAAATGGCTCTCCTTTTATGAGAGAACCAGGGTGAAAAGGCCACTACATTTTTTACGTGTGTTAGTGCTTTACCTTTGTTGCCAGACACCACCCAGCTGACACCTCTCAGCTGACTACCAGTCTTGCCATCTTTTATCTCTGCGCCTTTGCCTGCTAAATCCGATACTTCATTTCCTTCCTCTGCAAGTTCTTTATCTTTGCGTAACACTACGTGGCGAAATTTTATTTTTGTGTTTATCTTGGGTTGATCTCCTAATTTTTTGTTTCTTTGTAATTATATAAAATTAAAAGGAAATAATTTAATGTCAGGACTTTGTTTTAAAGGTCTGGTCAATAAATTTTCACATTGCTTTCATTCAATACAATACCAGTAATAAACATAATACAAGTATAATACGAAGGCAAAGTTTCATTGGGATATTGCAAATTTTTCTATTGTTGTGCTATAAAAATATTTAGGTTATAACACTTACTTCCGCTAACAAAAATTATGTTGCATAGCGTAATACGCGCCCTCCTCAGCAATGGCGCGTCCACAGTGGCGGCGCTGACTCAGCTCTGGTGAGGGAGATGGGAGCGAGCAGCGTGAGAACTTTCTTCTTTGAGGATTCCAAGCCTCAACACAGGGCTGAAAAGATGGTAGATAAATTTATCTATCGTCGGGCTCATATTTATAAGTGTATTTTTAGTATTATTTGATGCTAGTCAACATAAATTTTAGTTTTGCGGGAAGCCTGCGTTTCTTGCATCATTCTAGGGTTCAGTTGTAGAATGTATATCAGGTGAGAAAATGTTGGCGTCAATATTATTACCTCTGTCTCATTGTACCCGACAAACAATGTATAGAAGGTGTGACACGGTGGGGTGTGATCACGATGTACTAATTCGCTGCCTGACGCCACAGGACTTGGTAGAAGCCCAGGCATGGACCGCTCGGCTCGTTCCAGCTGCCACTTTCTACTCTCATACTTTTCCACCACGTTCTCCAGGTTATATCATGACGCGAAGAAAGCGTCGACCTATGGATGGTGGACTATGCCTTGTGAAAAAAATATTTCTTGAAGCAACCCTTCTGAAATGCAAACAATACATAAACGTCCAATAATCATGTGGAGCATAGTTTGTATTTATTACCATACTCTAGAAGAAGTCAACGATTGAAAGTTTTTGTAAAAGATAATTTACATGTATAAATAGACTCTTGAAAATGTATTCGGTATGGTAATGGATATCATCTTGTGTCTTGTGAGATAGTTTTTGTTCGCTACGCTATTACGGCATCTAACCATTTTGAGCATTTGTTAATGGCATTGCTTATAACGCTGAAATTTTATATGATGGGTAAATGTTTCATATTTGTTTTTCACTCCATATGAAATTCAACAGAACTTTTTCAGAATATTTACAAGGTTTAAACGGTAAATTGAGATGACTTTCATTTAATTTCTTTTCAGATGGTATTTGTGAATAAAGCATCAGTTAGCCTTGACCTCAAAATGAAGTCCTATTGCAGAAGACGTCCAAGTATCTTACCTACACGCTCGAAAGCCGCGTGAGGAAGGAAAGCTCATTGTTATACAAACATTGCGCGAAGGGGAGTTGTGCGCTTCTTTGTGGGGAGAAAATGTTCGTTGTTGATAAGATTCTAAATAGCATGAGCTCAAGGGCAATTACTTAGAGCCCAGTAGGAGTTCCTCCAGCCAAGGAGAGTAAAAGACTGGCCTCCGTCATGGTGCTTACAGAAGTTGCAGGCTCTGGTAAAATCATGCCCCTTGATTTGATCGAAACGATACTCAAAATCAACACTGCTGAGTGTACAAAAATTCTGAAGACAGTTGTGTTACTCTGGATCAAGAAGAACTGCGATCCAAAGCAAGTTATGTTCACTCATGGCTCAGCGACCGAACATGGAGCCACAACTGTTCCGAACTTCAACGAAAACTTCTCAGTGTTTGTGCCTGAAAGACGTTTGGCCGTCTGGCTCACCAATTCGACTCCTTGCAATTATTTTTTGTAGGGAAAAGTTAAGAAAGTGTCTAATGATCAACCTCGCAGCAATGTTCAATCCCGGAAGTCGGCCATCAAGTGAGGATTTCGGTCCCTTAATTGAGCAGTACCACGCCTGACGCTAACCAGCGCAGTGACCGCATGTCGCTCCTTCACAATGCGTATTCAGCTGATTATCGATGCCAAGGGCTCACATTTCGAATAAATGAATTATAAATCCATAAGTGAATGAATTTCAATAAGAATTTTTGTACCATATTTTACTTCCCCATGGACAGAGAGTTTCAATATGTAATTTCAATTCAACTGGCAGAATGATTCACGATAACCTTGTCCAGATATTGTCAACCTTGTTTAAAACTCCGCATCACTTCTCCCCGCCAGTTTCCAGTAGACATTTCCACAATAATTTGAAGCACTCTTTCCTAACTTACTTCTGTGATCCATTCTGTCATTTTCGCAGTACTGCTTTCCCTGCGTTTCCAATTCCAGTACCAGAAAAAGAACTGTTTTAACAATTGTTTATACAGTATTCATTACCGATTTAAAAGTCTATATGGATGCAAAAAATATTTTATGACAACTTTCCTGTCCAAAACCTTTGGTAGACGAAAAGAGTTAGTAGCCTGTTAGCTAGATGCTGGCTCCTATGTTCTTCGTCCGCGAAAACAAGCTAGTATCGTTTGCTGAAGTAAGTTTCAAGCAACGCTTATTTTCATTTTCCTAAAATAATTTAAACTAGATCTCAAATTTTAGTGAGACAATTTTTGATCCTCAAATAATCTCAGGATTTTTGGCACAACCTTTGTATCCTTTGCATGAAATGAAGTACGAGGCTTTGCAACGTTTCATTTGAGATCAAAAACCTTTCCTCAACGATGTCACAAATCTGTTGGTCAACGTAAGGTTAAAATATTCTTGAGAATTTTTCTGGACTTCACTAAGACAGTGAGTTGTTAAACATTCTAATGAATTCTTATTTCAGCAAAAACGTGTCTCTCAAATTTTCATTTGTTTTTTTCTCAAGTTTTCCACATAAAACATTTGCGACCAGATTGACAGTCGATCCAAGAAGTCGATCTCTCAGTAAACGGGTGCCAGAGAGGGCAGCTCGTGTAGAGTCTCGGTCAGTAATTCTTTTGTTCTATGATCGAACGGGGTAGCAGTTTGAAATTCAATGCTATCGTCGAGAGGAGCTTCAATAGATCCTAATTAGGAATTGGAGGTGGTAGCGACTTCATTAATGTTGGCTACTTTGCCTTCGTGAAATTGCCAACTCTTGCCTTCGTCAAATTGCCAGCTCTTGCCTTCGTTAAATTGCCTGCTCTTGTCTTCGTCAAATTGCTTGCTTTTGCCTTCGTCAAATTGCCTGATCAAGCCTTCGTTAAATTGTCTGCTCTTGCCTTCGTCAAATGCCTGATCAAGCTTTCGTTAAATTGCCTGTTCTTGCCTTCGTCAAATTGCCTGTTCTTGCCTTCGTCAAATTGCTTGCTCTTGCCTTCGTCAAATTGCCTGCTCTCGCCTCCAATTCCCTGACCGTGCGAAGGGTGGCAGACGTAGCGCCAATACAAGCTGTCGTTCGTGTTCCGAATTCAAACTATCGAGAAAAATTAACAAAAATAGAAGGACGTAATGCTTTGTATTTTGTTCTCATATTCGATAAAGAATTAGACGTTTAGACGGATATCTTTATTATTAATTTACATAATTAGCCAATACATCATGTGGTAAAAGTTTAACATGACTGCCAGCGCAAACTGTAGATCAGGATAATTAAAATTTTCGTCATGTTTTTAGCGTTCACGCACACGGTGCTAGCTTTACTTGAGAAGCAAGCAGACATTTTATCGCTTTCTTATGCCATGAAAGATCTCAGCGTATTTACGACATCAATAGCCAATTCAAATTATATTGACAGACAATCGAGGACAGTACTTAATGGTGAGCAACGTGTAAATCGAACTTACCTTCCACTACTTGCATATCGGAGCAAGAATTTCTAAGAGAACATTGTCTACTTCTTTTGAATTAGCCTCAATCTTTGCGTTGGGTGAGATCACCACGTTTTATGGCCTGTCTCGATACTCCTGGCAGCGAACACCGACAACCCGCAATCGTTCTCGATCACGGGAAGCCCGACGTCGTCCGCACAAACAGGTGCCGGTAGCTGCACCACAGACTGGCTGACCATCCCGTGCCTGTCGGACAACTCCCTCGATCCCTTCAACAACTGTCAGGACAGGATCTGTGGAGGAGCCTTTTCTGTCACGGGCAGCTCGAACGACGAAATTCTCTACAGTGAGTCATTAAGCCAAGCTGTCGTATAGGGGTTTCACGAGAAGTGTTTACAATAATTGAAATTTCCTGACCAGTTTTCTGATCAAGAACACTGTATTAGGTAATGTTACGGGACTCCGTCTTCCAGCCTCATTCTAAATGGTCGTTCTGAAATATTTTGAGAACTTTGAAAGCTAAAAATAATGGGATCACTTCATACGTTCTATTTCACTTTTGCGTGCTTCAAATCGATATTGAGAGCCTCGTTGGAAACGT
This sequence comes from Orchestia grillus, assembly GCA_014899125.1. Classification (NCBI taxonomy): domain Eukaryota; kingdom Metazoa; phylum Arthropoda; class Malacostraca; order Amphipoda; family Talitridae; genus Orchestia; species Orchestia grillus. The sequence continues at coordinate 1,032 of VOMN01114939.1, read as the reverse complement.
GAATCAGCTTGGTCTCATAGCTTACAACAATAATGTTGAACAACATTAATGTTGAGCGTGCGAGTGACAAATCCTGCTCATTTTCAACCTGACTTCCTTGCCGAGTGAGTAACTCTTTATCTGCCGTTTGTTGACTGAAGACAAGTTCCTTTCTTCTCAGTCAAAGCCCATTCAGAAGTGAGCAAAATGAAGCTCCGGCAATTAGCGTTCTGCTCATCCTGTCTTAACAAGCACACTTTCCTTCCTCCCACACGCCCTCCCTCGCTTATCGCAGGACAGACTTGGAATTTTGCTCGCACAATGTACTACTGACGCGCTGGGCTCTTGTGAGGGCCACGTCTGAAATTGTGTGCTAAATACATTTTTGAAATATTAACTGTATTACTCTTTATTTGAAGAACTTTGGTTTTAGAATTATTCTACTTAAGTTCTTTAAGTACCGTAGTTTTGAAATTATTAACTTAATTTCAACCTGTTGAATGTGAAATTCACTTGAGTATTTTACTCAATTTCGAAGTTAACGGGACATTTTCACGTCATTCTTATGAAAAAGCTGAAGGCATATCACCTACAATTATTTTCAAAAAGAAATAAGGGTATAAGCACTGGTCTAAAAACAAAATAAGAACTTTGTAGCACGTGTTTTAAAGAATTTGAAAACAATCTCAATCTCATCATTTGTTGAAGCGACCTCAGTGAGCGTTACCTTTTTAATTAAACAGTTAGAGAATTGATGAGCTCCAGGTGTCTCCAGACCCTTACGTGCCACCACCGCCTTTTGAAACCGTTATCAGTTGTTCAATTTGACGTCCGTAGATCCTGGTGACCTCTCACTGTGGTACGTGCGGGCTGGGGCTACTAGTGTTGAATGGGGCTACTAGTGTTGAATGGGGGAACTAGTGCTGAACGGGGCTACTAGTATTGAAGAAGCAACTAGTATTAAATGGGGCAACTAGTGCTGAACGGGGCTACTAGTTTTGAATGGGGCGATTAGTGTTGAATGGGGCAACTAGTGCTGAACGGGGCTACTAG
>VOMN01114925.1:0-16643 GCA_014899125.1 Orchestia grillus | reverse complement strand
GTCTGTGTACCTGTTTCCCATAGAGCTTTTCTTTGTTTGCTAACATCATACTCATCAAGCAAACTATCAAGATTGTCCCTCCTGTTTTCGAACCTGATAACCAACTTTTAATACGCTGAATAATAGGACAGTTAAACTCGTTAGCAAAAGAAATAATGAGTAAAATATAAGCAAACAAAAACATACAATAGGGAGTTTTGCCACCGAACTACACTAGTTGATGAATGGACTGTCCCTAACAATATGTAAGGATTCTTTATAGTTATATACAAATCATTCACCTGAATTAGACTATCCCATTCTTGTCCATACTTTCAAGATCTTTCCAGCTGTAATAAATCAAGTTAATTTTTTCTTGAGAGTATTTTAATCCAGTAGGCCAAATCCACTTTAAATGGTGCTGAAACATCTGTACCATTTAGTATTTTAACTTAGATTTATTCTTTTGTCGTATACTAGTATTTTGTCTTCATTGGTGATTTATCAAATTGTGTGTTTACTTCTACAGATACTCAAGATGGGTTTTGTCTTTTGAAAGCTCGATTTTTAAAGAAAATCAAATTTTTATAAAAAACGAATCCGCTTATTTTCCTGTGCTTTCCCAAAGGTAAGCGAAATGAGAAGCATATTATTATTTGTGACACAGTCCTCCCCCCGTGGGTGAGAGGAGGGAAGTAAAAACTGTCACTGCGCATAGATATTGTCATAAGCTTCACTTTGCAAGCAATTCGAGGTCTCTAAATGAGTTAGGAAAGAAATGATAATTTTTTCGAAAATGTGTAAATAAATATATGTATTGAGGGGATCACACCATGGTCGCATGGAGGGAGGGGAGGGTAGGGAAAGGGGAATGGTAGAAATGAAGGGGTAATTTTTATATATGCGTAGGAAGAATGTTATGAACTTTTATTCGAGACTAATTTGAGCTCTCTTGGCGCAATAGGGGAGTAGCTGGATGGTACAGAATTTTTTCGCCTTTTTTAGAACTAGAAAACAAAACTTATTTCATTTCGAAAATAACATTTGCTCATGAACTAGGAGGCATGCATACCCCCCATGAATTCATGTTATTCATGGACTCCAGCAAAGTTAGTTTCAATGCTGGATTTTTAGATAATGAAAATTGAAACCTCCCATTCCCGTGGGTCATGTTGTCGGTATGAAAAACCTTATGAATGCAAGTAATTCAGTCTGAAAGGAGTCAATTGATCAGTTTTGAATGGAATATACTAGTGCGCGATATTTTTTCACCTCCTAGTACGGACACTAGCGTATACAAATAATATTTGCTTCTTGCGCCTTGGAAGAGCTGCGACGCCAGTAACCAACACACCGTAAAAGACTGCCAGAAAAGAGATGAGCGCGTAGTTGGCTGGTACGCTGTGACTCATCTACCGCTGGTGGACCAGCAGGAAATCTTCCCTTCACTCCTTTATTTCAATCATAAAAACCCCAACTTTAGTTCGTTCAGTAATTGACTTATACGCAATTCTTCAACATTGATGATTGGATTTGCGTACTCGGAAATATTTGCACGTAAAGCTGTTTTCTTTCGCAATGGTTCTCTTTCTCATATATTACGGAGTATTGATAGTAAATAATTATACATACAACTCAAAATAGCTAGCTATCACTGAGGCAGATAGACACGGTGAGCTTTACGCAGTCCGACTATGCATTTTGACTGATAAGCAAACTAACATGGAATTATAGATCTTTGAAAATACACCATCGATGGAAATATAGAGCATAACAAACTAAAACCAGAGTATAAAATAATCGACAAGATCACTAGTAAGTTTACATCACTGGGGAAAAAATATGTCAATGAGAATTTGTTCAATCATGCAGCTGATGACGCCCGAGCTCAAATCAGTTCCAACGTACAAAAACACAAATGCACATTATCAGTGAATGATAAAATGGCATTCAGAGAACAATTGTCCAGCCCACATTAAATTGATTCACAAATAGTCAGCAAGATATATAAATAAATTCCTCGTATAGACGCCCACTACAGAGCCCTCGTCAGTACACTTGCGATTCATGAACTCACGCTCGTTATTGAATAGTAGACTTAATTGTGGGAAGAAATGAAAAACACAACTTAAGCATCGTGTGATAGGGTCCGTGAGTGGAAATTTTGCACCATCTTTCTCTGAAATCCATGTTTCGTTAAACTCCTCGGAGGTAAGAATAAATATATAGCGAGAGAGAAGTGCATTAAACGATAGCAATCTGGACTCGGGAATCCTGAGTTCACTTTGAACATGGAATGGAAATTTCATAGACGATAATTGAGTAGCTACGCATCAAAACAATGCATATATACAGTGCAATAGATAGATCTTGAACTATTAGATATGATATGTGCCTCATATTTTAGTTTTCAAATTTCCTCCTTTCAAATATTGAACATCTAATCTCTAAAAAAACTATTAAATTTTCTCACAGTTTCCTGGAGGCAGAAGTGTTTAGTTTGCCACTTTCTGGTAGGGGTAAATTTTGTACCTCTGTTTTCGTAACGCCGTGTATACAGGGTGTCCAACAAAAAAGAACATCGGAGTTCGAATTGATATGATTGCGGAAATATTGTAGCTAATTCAGTTCTGTAACAAATATGTTATTCGACTATTCGAACCTATTATTCGAACAGGTAGTTAGGCTACCAGTTGCATGGATAAAAAGGTATGTTTATGTGTATTTTATATACTCGTTCATTCCAATAAATCTGCTACAAAATCACCCTTTATTATGCAGCTAACNAGGTATTTAGGCTACCAGTTGCATGGATAAAAAAGTATGTTTATCTGTATTTTATAGACTCATTCATCCCATTAAATCTGCTACAAAATGACCCTTTATTATGCAGCTAATAAATGCTGGCTTGGATGTCAAGCTCAGAGTAAAGTTCCCTAATTCTCGCCATTCACTTCTCGAAAGCGATACTTGTTCGTCCTGAAAGGCATAATTTCTTTCGTGATTCATTTTTTCACCATTCATTTTTTCACGATTCATTTTTTCACGTGATTAATTTTTTCACGGGATTAATTTTTTCACGTGATTAATTTTTTCACGTGACTCAATTTTTCACGTGATTCATTTTTTCACGTTATTAATTTTTTCAGGTAAATTTTACTGCATTGAAAGGAACGGAGGACATGTTGAAGGAAATGGAGCCTGAANATAAATATTTTTATAGTATAATTTTCATCCACTATTAATTGTTAATGAGATATTATTACTTATGACTGTATGAATCAATACATTTTATCGCTTAACTTTTTATTTTTATTTATTTAAATCCTTGCGCAAACATTCTTTAGATAGCTTATATTAAAAACAATATTGTAACAACACCGTTCATAGAAATGAAATGAAATTGTCGCCATTAAAACGATAAATAGTTGTCGAATAACATGTTTGTTACAAAATTGAATTAACTGTAATATTTCTGCAGTCATATCACTTCGAACTCCGATGTAATTTTTTGGGAGACGCCCTGTATAACATAGTCTGATTAGATCATCTTCTTGGATTCAAGTTTCTTTATAATTTTGCTGTTCCCAGCGACCTCTCTCTAAGAAAAAATTTATTCGCTAAAGTTAGTTTATTTCGATGTAAGTAACTCACGTGATATGGGTACAATCGGTTTTTCAATCATTACAATGATAAAGTCAATAGAGCAAATCTCTTTGAAATTTCAACTTAGGATTTTCAATTTAACTGTTGATCGCTCACTGCAATTAGATAAAAGTTGTTAAAACAGAACTAAAATTTTATATAAATTACAAATTTCCTGAACATTTCCTCAGACATGAAGAAACCGAAAATTACCGCAGAAACACCGACCATAAAATATTAACATAAAGTTGAAAAGGCTACTAAATATATTCAGAGCAAAACATCGATGTCTTAGAATGCAGTTGTGGAGCATTAAAGGAACTCTAGTTTCGCACATCTCGGTTCTTGCGAACTTTTTACGAGCATCACCTCGGTTAAATACTTTCGCTGTTAAAAATTAAAGGTCAGTAAAAGAAATGAATTCTGCAAAAGGGTGGTGTATAACAACACAAAAATATTTGCAGAAACGTTCACATGGAGAGTGTGGTGAATAAATACATTGTCTAAAGCAATTTCATTCAGTCAAGTCCCTCAGTAAAAAATTATTTTTTTAACCTCTTTAAGTAATCCCTATTCACTGAAGATTCTTATCAGTAGGATTCTCGGGAGAAGCATCACAGGTCGGAAAGCCTTGCCTTATTTCTTAGAAAGGGGAATTTCACAAGGCCCTCGTCGATGGCGGGTGGCTTTTACGAGCTCGCGTTACCATCAGAATCTGCGCGCAGTACCGCAACCGCACGAAACTCGTGCGCGCCACAGATGTACGTACTCGTACGTTAGCCCTGTAGGCTCAATAAACTGCGGACGGTCCGAAAACTCGGCGCTTCCGTTAAAATCTCCTGAAATCATAATGCGTACGCCACGCCAGCACCAAGTTACTGACCGAGTTCTGTGATATTTGTGGTCTCTTTCTCTCGAATGTTTTTAAGTGGAACATTTCCTGCGGAAAGGACAATTGACAGAGGAACATACAGGGTGAGTGGGGGTTATTTTAAGTCTTTTTAGGAGGTTGAATTAAAAATAGCATTTTTTGGCAAAAATCGTATGTATTTAAATTAAATTTACACAAATATCCTTGACGATACTTCATCATCAAAATATTCTACGAAGCTACTTTTGGCTTTACTGACTGCTTCTACGTGGGTCCGAAACTATTGACAAGCTGAAATTAAATGATCCTTATTCGTTTCGGACATCTTAACAACGGCGGGCGGCCTTCAGTGAAGCTATGGTACTATGTGGATGTCGATTAGCTTCCCTTTCAACAACGCTCCGCACCAAAAAATCCATAGGATTTAAATCTGGCTAGTTTTGGGGCCGCAAATTAAGGGTCAAATGATGGAAAGAATTCTCTTATAACCAATCTTGGGATACAATGGCCATGTGAGAAGGTACTGAGTCTTGCGGAAAGACGTATAATCTCGTATTAGATACGTTATCCATCCAGGGCTTAACAACCGTTTTTAGAACATCAATGTATCCAGCAGCATTAACCCTGACACCTTGTGGAAAAATGTATGGTGAAATGACATGACCTTTGCTAATCACAACTCCTAAAACCTTCATAGTTGCAGTTAAAGCAACTATGACAGCACGTATTTTCATTTCTTGGGTTAATATCTTAATTACATTGTTGATCTGTAATAAAAAATGGCATTATGATTGATTCGAGGTCATAATGAACTGAAACTGACATGAAACTGACATGTCCTCAAATTGTCTTGCACCCTGAATTTCAGCAAGCAGCGTTCATCGTGTGAAAATAATCTAAACCAATATCACAAAGAGAATTCAAGAAGGAAAACCTCAACTCGAAACTAGTAATTGGTCATGATAGTCCCACAGAATGAACAAATAAAATAAACTCATTTGTCTCGAAAATGTTTTGACTGCAGGAAGGGAACATCATTCTAGAACATCGCCACCCTGCACAGCGCGTCGTATCGTTGGCTTCCGGTCCACTATAGAACTCGGAGTGTTTTTTATACAATACCGTCTTAAGGCTTCCGCCTTTCACCCCAGGGCCATGCAAAAGCCCTATATTGGAAACCGACTTGTTTTTATTATGAAATTCTGTCACAGCTCCAGCGTGAATTAAAGTTTTTGAGAGACACGCATACGCTTTCTCGCGAAGCTCCTCGATGCGCTGAAAAAAGCTGAAAGATGGAAAGCCTAAATAGAATAAGAAATATTCGAAAGAAAATTTGTCGGAAAATACCATACCAAAATAAAAACCAATTTTTCGACTTACGATCTAGAAGTGGTTCAACTGTAATTGGAAGCTAATTTGCTAAACAATTTTTATTCGCATGGCATATTTTTTGCAAGCGTGTGTGTTGAGGGGATTGTGTTTGTAAGTCTAAAGTCGAGTTTCCACTGTGCATAAATTTAGGTTTTAGTGCACCCATATTCATTTTTAATTTTTCTTTTTACAAATAACTGGTGAGATTTTGCTTAAAGATATTCATAGTCATTGTACATCCATTTCTGATCAGCAGCGTACGTTAGTTTTGGTTAGAGATCCCCACAGTATCTCAAAATTTATTTGCAATCAACTCGAATAACACCTCAACTACGAAATATGTGGTCCCTGATACGGCTACTCAAATAATATAGTCTTTCTCCAAGAATTTTCAAAAACATTTGTGTTCCAAATCAGACAATAGCTTGGCTTAGATTTGCTATTCATTTATTCATTCGCTCACGAATTCAGCCTCAAGAATTTTGCAGTCGTTATTCACACAACTACTAAATATTCTTCACGAAACACGCATTAAAGTACCACAAACGCATTAAAGTATCACAAACGCATTAAAGTATCACAAACGCATTAAAGTATCGGGCCCACATGTGGTATATATCCTGATCCTGGTTCTTCGTCATTCCTAATTTGATTGTAAACATGTATCTGATGTAAATTACTTGAGGTAAATAAATATTTCTAAACGTTTCTAAATGTTACAAATAATTCCTATGAAGCTGTTAACTATCCATTTTTATGTTTATAGATCTTCAAAATATTCATAGTTTTTACTTTAAGTGCTTAACGCAATTGCACGAAGCATCGGATTTGAATTCTGAGTACACAGGTTTTGGATATAATCCATTGATAAATTTCTCCCTCTTCCCTATATAGTCAGAGCAAATTAAACTTTCGCATCAAATACCGTAGACTTAAGCTGGGCGTGGCACGACTGTCACGTAGGGTCTCCCAATTGGTAAGTGCTTAAGAATTATTTTTCAGTAGTTGAGCTTTGCTACTGCTGCTCTACTTTATTTTCATGCCTCATTTATCCACAAATTCAAACTTCATCTCCACTACAGCAAAACATTTCTCAGATCCTACTCCAAGCCATAGACGGGAAATATTGCTTCGAGGGAGGGGGGGGATGATTTGGGTGGGTGAATAGTTGAGGGAGTCGCTTAAATACTTTGAAAGTATATGATAATCATTCATATTTTCATATTGTGAGCACGGCCATGTCTCTTCAACTCGTTGATGCGGGTTGAAAATAAAACTATGTTCTGTTTGGGTAAATAAATTTTGATGAAAGTTTCATTCCGGGCCGACGTTCATAATGAGCAGCGCAAATAGTGGTACAGTTGTAGTGAAATTTCTCATCTCATTTCTTTTTCTCCCCATGGTCCAGGGACGTCGAACTGCGCAACTTCTCTCACTGTCTGGGTCGAAACAAGCATCTAAGTTCATGCATCTAGGTTCATGCATCTAGGCCCAAGGCAATACAAAATCTAGGGTAGAGGTTCATGCATCTAGGCCCAAGGAAATATAAATCTAGGGTAGAGGTTCATGCATCTAGGCTCAAGGCAATACAAAATCTAGGGTAGAGGTTCATGCATCTAGGCCCGAGGAAATATAAATCTAGGGTAGAGGTTCGTGCATCTAGGCCCAAGGAAATATAAATCTAGGGTAGAGGTTCATGCAACTGGGTCCATGCATCTAGGCCTGAGGTTTTCAACCCGGCGTCAGCAGTCCTCTAGAGCACCGCTGAGGAGTGTCAAGGGGATTGAGAAGAGGTCACAAAGTCCAATTCCTAGCTTAAGATCTTCACCGGAGCATCTATAACTTTAAATTATTTCCCCGATCAGAGTATTTTCATAAATTAATTTATAAACGTGTCGATGAGGTGGTGAAAAATTTAGACAGGGTTATAAATCGTAGCATCCCCCACGCGTAGGTTATGCATAGGCCTAGGTCTTAGAGGCTCCGCATGTGTTCCACCTGCCAGCCGAGCAGATCTTGCGATGAGAAAACCACTCAAAGGAACTTTCAATGGCCTGAACATCACTGACGCCTACGGCCAGGCTCGGTTTGGAAATCAATTAGCTTCATAGACGGATTTATTTAAAAGAAATGGTTCAAGTGGGGCACTCATTGAACCGCACTCGTATTTCTTTCGAACTAAGAGCTATAAATAATCAATAAATAAATAAGCTCTGGAGCGAGTCTGGTCACTATTGAGGAGATGTTTTAGGAGTAACGGTAAAAAAGGTAATGAAACTATCGTTATTGGTCGATAAGAAAAGCTTCAATACGCACAAGTGGCGACATCATGAGCAAAGTAATACATTTTGAAATGATTTTGCTTATGTATTCTGAAGATATCGGACTGATTTTTGTTTTCTTTGAAATGAATTTTGGATATAACTGCTTTTAAAATCGCAGTATATGCAGCAATTTTGAGTAACTTGGCTGCTTTGACGTTCGAAGGAGTAAGGTCGAATTTTGCAGGAATAGTTACAATTATGAGAACTTTTTAGTAAATATGTACACACTAAAGGCAAAGCATATCTTTGGCGTAGTACATACGTAGTTTCTGAACTAAATGATATTTTTAATTTCGTGCCTGGTTTAGCTTAACGTTCTAATATTATTTTTTGAATTTTAAAGTATTTAAAGCAGCCAAGACAAGCTCCCCGGACAAAAGATCGTCACCTGCGAATAAAGCGGAGTAAGACCTCCACTTTCTCAAATAATGGCATTAAATCTACAAGTGTCTTAATTAATGTACGTGTGGTCGATTTTAAAGTATCATTGCATCAACTGATCTCGTAGTGTGAACCACAGTACGTGGACGATCTTTTCGACAATACGTAGTCCCACAAATTTTCCTTTGGGTTCATGTCTGGCGATAAGCTGGCCAGTCTAAATAGTTTTCATATCCTGAATTACTGTTATAGTAATTAATGAAAGTCATAGCTCAATGCACCCAGCAGTTTTCATCCTGAAAAACAGGCAAAGCAACATGTTTTTCTTCATTCCAATATTGTTCAAATGGCATAACTTGGATATCTAGCAACTCAATGCAGTCATGCTGGTTCAGATTGACAGATAGCGCAACTAAAGGGACCACTTCTGCGTAGTTGGAACGACTCATAAGATGACAGATCCTTCTCTTCTCCCATGACCAATCTTCGAAAAACAATAGGTGACTAATTTTTTGTCCGAGAAGCCTAAATTTATTGGGGATGATTTTGTCCGAGAAGACCAAATCCTCCCCAATAAGATATGGGCAACCCAATTAAGTGACGAATACGAAGAAAATAAATCCGAATGTATAAATTTTAGGTAAAAGAAGAAGGAGCAAGTTTGTTTTTGAGCTGTGACCTTAATTCTGAGCCAATAGAAGAGGCAGTCTGAGGAGGGCCAATCACAAAAGATGGATCACTTACCCGGACGTTCCATCTCCAGCCGAACATTTCATGTCTCACATTTTGAGGTCAATTATCTCACACAGAAAATGCGAGCTATGAAACGCTCTACTGGAAATGAAAAGTAAAAAAAAATGCCTCAAATAAGTCTCAGAAAAAACCCTGGGAAATCAATGGAACTGGGTAGGTCAATTCATTATTTCATTAAGTTTAGGTACCTTTGCGATGTGAAACACCCTCCAGCTGTCGTACGCTTTCTCAAAATCATTAAAAGTGCGGAAAACCTTGTAGCATTTAAGGATCACATCGCACGAAGACTGATTTCATATCGGAATCACATCTGAACTTTATTGTAATCGAAACGGATTTCCACCTTGTGGTAGTGAGAATGTGATGGTGAGAATGTGACAGTGAGAATGTGATGGTGAGAATGTGATGGTGAGAATGTGATAGTGAAAATGATCTGTTAATGAAAATGCAGTTTCAATCACTAACTGAAAATTAAAAGTTCGTTTCTTGGGTATTTGATCAGTGGAACGTAAGTAATTGTTCCAACACAAGTCAATGCAGCATGTTACAAGCCAATGCAGCGTGTTACAAGGCAATGCAGCATGTAAAAAGTCAATGCAGCATGTTACAAGGCAATGCAGCATGATACAAGACAATGCAGCATGTTACAAGGCAATGCAGCATGATACAAGACAATGCAGCGTGTTACAAAGCAATGCAGCATGTAAAAAGTCAATGCAGCATCTTAAAAGGCAATGCAGCATGTAAAAAGTCAATGCAGCATGTTACCAGGCAATGCAGCATGATACAAGGCAATGCAGCTTGTTACAAGGCAATGCAGCATGTAAAAAGTCAATGCAGCATGTTACAAGGCAATGCAGCATGATACAAGGCAATGCAGCGTGTTACAATGCAATTCAGCATGTTACAAACCAATACAGAATGTTACAAGGCAATGCAGCATGTTACAAGGCAATGCAGCATGTAATAAGGAGGGGATCATCGAGGAGGAGTTCTGAAGCGTGAAGGCCCCTTGTCCTACAGAAGCTCGTGTCATTAATTTCAACCCGTAGCGGCAGCAAGAGGGTAAGAATAACTGAACAGCAGGCCTTTGAAATAATAACGTTCTGTTCTTACTCCCGTTATCAACTAAGGATGAAAGAAGGGGCATCAGGCTCGTCAGACATACGTGTACGTCAGACATACGTCAGACTCACGGGTACAACACAGAGAAGTACGTGTCATACGACCCGACTTCTAATCAATTCGCTCCATAGAGACGTTCATCAACTTAATTTAAACCTTGAATTTTAGAGCCATAGTTCATCTTCAAACAGAATCTTTCCCGATGAACTCGTGAACCTTCATTGGAAGCTACTGCACCTTGATTAAAAAGTCTCAAGAATAGGATAAACTTAACTTGTTGAACGTGTGGATGTTGTTCTCTTGAGTCACGTTTCATCAAACCCAAGATTTTCAAAACAGTAGAATCCTTTTTAATTATCCTTGTTCTCTCACGTTCTATGAAATTCTCATCAAAGTAGCCAGAAGCTCTACGACGTGTTTTTCTTGAACGTAACTTAGAAACCAGATTTGTTGTTCACGAACTGCTTTATTCAAAAATCACGATGCATGAATTTCGCATGACCGCTAATCCAGATTCTCATTTTGATCTCTTACCTTCAGATAATTTCAGCCCTGCCGATGTTTATCACAGTCAGTAGCACTGCATAGATCATTCATCGCAGAAAATTTACAACCACAACTGCGACATTGAACGTCGGCTCACGATGAGAATGGCTTGCAGGGCTACAATTACTCTAAAATTATTTCTCGTTCGTCATCATTTCCACGGACGCGAATGATTTGGTCCCATAAAGTTTACGTTTAATGTCGTCAAACGTGAAAAATTTACCGAAATTGATAAAGCATGAAACCTTAGGAACATTAATTCGATACGAGTTGCCATACCAAGTCCAGACTAGAGGCGTTTCAAGATACCACCGAAGCACCAGATGCACAACCAGGGCCGTGACCTGGTGCGGCCGATGAGCTATGCTTCCGCGAATGAATTCTTAAAGCTCTCATAATTATTATTAACTCTCCAACTGAGTTTTCGAACTTTAGCTAAAAATGCAACTTTCATACGAGCGTTGCATCGTTGGACAAACAGTATCAAACAATATATGGTCGCAGGAAAATTCTGCGCAAGATGAACCCCAAAAAACTTAGTTTCCGTTGGGAAAATTTCCCTATGTTTTTATACAGGATGTTCAGAACAGACCGGACACCTGTAAATCCTGAACAAACATTTATTCTTAAAGTAAGAAATAAAAACTATACACCATTGGGAAGAGAAAATTTGGGAGATTTTAAAAGTTTTAATTAGGTTTTAAAAATAATATAAATAATAAAAAACATTAAGATGATTACCCATCCTGCGCAACACGTATCAATATACAGTAATACGAAAATAATCTCCCAAATTTTCTCTTTTAAATGGGATATACACAGTTTTTAGTAATTACATTAAAAATAAAATATTTTTAGGATTTACGGGGTTCCCATCTTTTCTGAACACCCAGTAGATCAAGTTCGGAAACGTAGCGACTAAATGGGAAAGTAGCTTTTTTGATAGAAAACGTTCGGTTTTTCTTTTTTTGTGGCCCTAGCTGTTAAGCCGTTTGATATTTGCATTTATGCACGGCTAGAGGAGGTTGTGGTGACAAATTTTTTTACAGGAGTTGAAAGATTTTACTCGTCCAATTAAAGTTGATTACCAAAATATGAAGAACCTTCGAAACGTCTGACGCGTAAAGAAACAAGAAAGGCATCTTCACTGATAAAAGTTATTTGCTTAAAAAAATGATCGTAAGCTGATATGGTGTACATATACGAGTATGATAAGATAAAATGATCACACGATCATTCATTATCACACGATCATTGATCACATGATCACACGTGGAGAAAATCCGCTGCTAGACTGTTGAATGGAAATTCCGAGATTCACACTGAAAATTTTAGTATCGGGTTATAAAGAAACTAAATTTTGTATATCATCCAAATATATCCGAAGTCCACGCAACCGATGCAAAAAAGCGAAAGCTGCTTCCAAAAGTGCATTAATATGTATATTATTTTAAACGCGCTTGTGGAATATTAATTCGCTAAAAAGTGAGTGTTCTGACGTAATTTGCGACTAGATTAGGATCGATTATTTATTAGGCTCAATGCAGGGATTCTCAGAATTTCCCCAATTAATTCACCAAAAAGTGACGGTTCAGACGCAATTCACGATTAGACTGGGCTCGAATTTTAGACTGAATTGAGGAATTTCCAAACGTTTTATGCCATTGTGCATACCTTTATGAGGTGGCGTAAAATTTCAGTCGTGAAATATTAGGTACCCATCACTTACACACTCACATTAGTTAGCCTTAAATGGCTACAGACGTGTAGTTATGCTAGTAGCTACAGGGCTTCTCCACGTTGGCGTACGTGGGCGCGAATACAGGACCGCTTCACATGAAGGTTGGTGAATAAGCCAGTGTGGTAAATGGACTCGCACTATCATATCTTCTCTTCCATATTCATGTATTCCTCATCACCGCACTTACGCTCCGTGGCATCGAACAATTAATATTGATGTTAAGTTTGGAAATTCCGTCTTTGTTGTCGCTATGATCTTTCTTCTTTAGTATGCCATGACCGAAATATCTTCTCAATTACATGCACATTGGTAGCTTGCGTGCATCAAGATCCAGAGCAGACACGGTGCAAATACTCTACGTAGCGGTACAGTGACACAGGGCTTCTATGTACATATTACGTCGTACGAAGGAACTTCTTGAAGAGATTTTTCGTTAGTCGGTACTGAGAACGGTTCAAACTGTGCAATAACATCTGAATGCCCCCTCTAACACTGTGTTCTTTCTTCCACTTCGACTCACTAATAAAAAAGTTTTTAATTCATTTTATTTTGTGTTTACTTTTTCGCAAGCCCTCCAAAAAAAAAAAATCTGCTTCTTCGTGATTAATTGTTGTGATTTGTCCTTAAGGTTAAAACCTGAGATGAATAAAATTTGAACAGAAACATTTCCTGAGCATCTTCGCATCGCTCAGAGACACCCAAGCGTAATTCATTACAGAATTAAAATCGCTGTCTCAAAATGTATCCTATGAGAGTCTGATTCTATCAGTTCTTGTATAGATTGGTGTTTTTGAAATTAAATTCTCATTAAGTTACGAGTATGCTTTACACTCATTTTCATTTGAGCATTTCATTTTGCTCGTATTTCCTATTTAACTAACAAACGGGCCAAATTTAAAACCAGCGCAATTGAAGCAACAGGCGGAGAAAAAGGGACTCTCCCAATCAACCTGCTAACCTTTGTTCGGTAGGTTTTCTGATGGAAAGGCACAATTTTACGTCGAATTGGTTTGCTGAAGATATAGGAACACACTTTGGAATCGCCTGCTTGTACCGAGAAAGGACAAAGAATGACGAGTAAACTCGTGCCATGTTTTTTTACAGTTTTAAATCGAAGATTTGACGAGTTTACTCATAGAATGTTGAAAAATTGGATTCAGTAAAACGATTGGGCGCATCCTTGCAGGGGAAACTTAATTGAAAGGGACCGTGCAGTCTGTTGACTCAACCCTGACCTCTGTTGACAATATCAGCCCTGCCCTATGCTGATAATGTCAACCACGCCCTCTGATGACTCAACCCTGCCCTCTGTTCACAATGTCAACCCTGCAGTCTGTTCACTCAACCCTGCTATCTGTTGACAATGTCAACCCTGCCCTCGGCTGGCAATGTCAACCCTGCCCTCTGTTGACATTTCAGAAAAATTGGTGTTCCATGACACAATGGAAACGCGTTTCGCTCGCAACTAGGAAGTGAGAGTTCGATTCTCGGCTTTGAAAACAGATTTTCACAGAAACACATGGTGCTTCCCTCGGAAACGGAAGCTTAAGCCTGACATTCCTCACATCCCTCACGAGTCATGAGTTATCAGCCATTTAAAAATCCAACGATGTGCAGTACATATGTGCAGTACACATATCAACTGCGTTGGAATCATTGAAGTTTCTTTCTGTAACACAACAAGAAGTTTGTGTCCTCGTATCCCGAAGGATAATTTAAATATCGTCGATTCAATAATTAAACATCATTTTTTTACACTGTGTGACTATGTGGGACCCATTTCTGCCACCGAATTAAGTTTTTCTCTTCGGCATTCTTCGGTTCATGTACGCCTAGTAAAATTATCTGAAAATACTATAAAATTTTCATGCGACTTGCATTCATCTTCGAAGTTTTCTACTGATTTGTGCAAAAATCAGTCAAATCAGAAAGGAAAGAGCATTAATTTGCATAAACAAGTCAGAAATGTAAATTAATGTTGTTTCCTTTCTTTAGATAATATAATTTTCAGGGCAGCATTTAATGAAGTGAAGGAATACAAAGCACTAACAAATTTCGCAAACGAATAAAATTCGTGATTTGCAAGTTGCTTCCGTCAGTATCCAGAAAGGCATCCACGCAGCTCAAAATCCTGGTGCTGCAGGTGCTGCAGGTGCTGCAGGTGCTTCAGGCTCATTAGCACCTGCTGCTGGGGGCCGCTGTGCGCCCCTGGATGTCCTGCCACCAGCACACCTTGGCCCGCCAAGCTATGGGTCGAGTCCATCTCGACCGCACCCCTCGCATCACCATCCGCTGAAGGCAATGTAAGGACTGGGGCGACCAAATTTGGAGGCTGGTGAGGGTGGCAGCTTTTTCCGATGGCCAAAAATCTCGGACGCAGGCCACGAAGTCGATTTTTTGGAACACGTGTTGCTTTCCTCCGCCGCAGTCTCCTTCTACGGCTACACCAGACTGGACCGCGACGCCCCACAGAGGTGAGTAGGAGGCATCCTAAAGCACATGGCATTCTGGAGCCGTTTGCAATCATCGTTGCAGTCAAAACCCATGTTGCGTTCCGTCGTGATAGCCATGTCCTAGAATTGTTACCGTTGCTGCTTCTGCTCTCTATTTTCAGCCTCATTGAGTTTGACACACTTCTGCGAACCCTGACTTGCAATTGCGTCACCATGTCCCCATTTCCAGGTCATAATACCTCATAATACTTAGCACGAGTTTGGCAGCCCTGAGCTACTCTCTGATTGGCTAAAGCCGCTGCAAATGAGCATCGAGCAGCGTACTTTGGTGCGACTTTTGTACAACTTTTCTACTACATTCGGAACTCTTTAATTCTTCCAAGGCGATTAATGAACCCAAAAACTTACAGGAACACACTTTAAAATTCTCTGACGTATAATTAAAAACAAAACCTAGTCTCAAATTAATCAAAATAGGAATTTCCGTATTTTATTTTTTAATATGCCCTATCCATGAGTCATCGTTTCAGCTAAAATAGATAAAACAAGGAAAAATTATTGAAAAGATTATTGTAAAGCATACGTTTATACCTACAGAGTAAGATTGTTAGAAATTCATAGAATGAACCCATATTCCTAGTATAAATTCATCGACAGAGCATCTATTCGAATCAATAATTTTGCCACCAGAGATTCGTTATGAATTTTTTTATCAATTTATCCTTGGGGAGGCGGTAATGTTAGACGGGGCGAGTTCATTCCACGCGTTTGAAACTGCCTTCCTTCTTAACTGCGTGACTTCTTACTTTATGTACAACATAAAACGAGGGAGTTATTACCGTAACGTTCCTTGCACTGCATTCGTCTATACCCATAAAGTAAGAGAGTTAGAAGTTCCCAGAATGCACTCTAACATATCTTACCAGAGCTCGGCACTGGGTCAGTGGTTACAGCCACTTGTATAATTGGTCTGACCGACTCTCGACCGTTCACCTCTTTTCTAGATCTATGGGGACGGTACAGCTAAGATCATTTTATCATAAATGAATTATTTCCCAGAAAATAACTACGAAAGATTCAGTTTATCGATGAGTTAAATCATTAAAAAGAACCTTTGTTAATGCCAACACGTTTTTTAACGTTGAGTTTTTAATGCCTTACAACTACTGGCATGGTGAGAGATGTGAGAAATGTGTGGTTTAAGCTTACTTTCTCAAGGAAAGTACTCCCCAGCTACATGAAATACCTTGCCTGAGCCGGGATCGAATCCTGAAAGTCCCGGCTGCGAGGCCATCACACTAACCAGTACGCCATGGAGCCCAACAAAGCCATGAAAAATGGAGCTCTGTTTTCAGCGATGATGGAAATGATAGAAAGGGAATTGAATAAAACAGTACAGTGCTGTAATGGAAGATCCAGAGTTCCTTCATTTTTCGCGAGCCAACTCATGTTAA
>VOMN01114922.1:0-10523 GCA_014899125.1 Orchestia grillus | reverse complement strand
CATTGCCAGGCAGTGCAGCCTCATTGCCAGGCAGTGCAGCCTGGCCAACTTGGTTCACATTACGGCAGGCTGCGTGGCCGTCTACGGCGGGAGCGGCCAGAGTGCTCGTAGTAGTGGTACGATAAAAGTTGAAGTAGAAGTGGTAGTACAAGCGGTAGTACAAGTGGTAGTACAAGTGGTAGTACAAGTGGTAGTACAAGTGGTAGTACAAGTGGTAGTACAAGTGGTAGTACAAGTGGTAGTACNAGTAGAAGTGGTAGTAGAAGTGGTAGTAGAAGTGGTAGTAGAAGTGGTAGTAGAAGTGGTAGTAGAAGTGGTAGTAGAGGTAGTAGTAGAAGTGGTAGTAGAAGTGGTAATAGAAGTAGTGATAGAAGTAGTTGTAGAAGTAGTTGTAAACTTGGATTATGTCGCGCCGAAGAAGAAGGGACCGTCAAGTATGGACTATAGAAAACGGAGAACTCATGCACAAGATGTGTTACCACACACGTTTCCTTGACCATAGGATTACAAGTTATGAATGAAAAGGAGGAAAAGACGAAGAAAAGACAACGAAGGTACGAAAACTGAAAGAAGTAAAGTGGGCACGAAAGAAATACGTCCCAAGCGCCTATCAATAACTGAGATAACCTAAGACCCCTCTGGGGACGCCAGTCCCCATAGCATACCTCAGAGAAACGTATCTAATCTAATCCTATTACCTATCCTATGCCCCTTGAAGAGGCACTGAGTCGAGAGTTTGACGTTAAATTCATTGCTTAACGTGCACTATCAATGAAATTTGAGCAAAATTAGACTGGCCTCAACTCACGTGTATTCTGAGAGGTCCTCCTCGAACACCTGCTGCTGTCCGTAGTCTTCCTCACCGCACACATCGACGTCCTCATCTTCTGGGCCTCGCTGCAACACGGTGCCCAGAGCTGGGCGTAACATTTTGATCTTAAAATCGTCCTGAGCGTGTCCATACCGGAAATTAAGTTCACAGAAACGTAGGCCAAAGAGTGAATTTTCATAAAATAGAATGAAGGAAATGCATGGGACGTTCGTTTCCAGGAAGCACCGAGGGGTATACAGGTTGTGAAAGTAGCCTTATGAAGTTCTTCGCTTTTCTAAAGGATGGTTGTAACACACAGAAAGTTCTATTACTAAAAACGGGCTTCGCGAACTCTCACACTGAAGAAGAGTCAAGGGTTTAATATCATGAGGTAAAGTGAAATGGATAGTTTAATAAATATACTATGCCTAGAAAAAGTGAAAGTATTTACTTCGGGAACAGAATTGGTAGAACGGAAAGCTAATCGTAAAAGTTGAATTGAATGGGAAAAGTACTGAAAAATTCATCCTTAAAACAAAAGAATAATTACAGTATTATTTATTTATACATGTTAGTTATGAATAGGCATCTAATAGAGAAAATAACGTACTTGAAGCGTAAGATAAACTTAGTGTGAAACAGAATATCAGTACTAGAATGACCGTAATAGTAGTATCACAAGTTAATATACTCCACAACTAGAGTAACCTGCAGCTTTAGAAACACTTCATCATGTCAAGAATTCAGGATAAATAAATTATGTAAGAAGCCACAAAACCTCGTATAAAAATGTTTGACCGTGTTTTCAATTGAACATACAACTTGCACTCTAATCTAAACTTACGCCATCAGTAGCCTTTTAGAAACCGAGAGAAAAAGCTTCTCACTCCAACACAGTTGACGTTCAGTACAATGTAGGATTTTTAACGTCGTATAATTATTGAGGTGTGAGTGATGTGATGGTTTAGCTTCCTATTTCGCTAAAATCATTCTGCCTAAGCGGGGACATGTAATAGGAGATCTATTAAGAAATGTATTAGGCGATGTATTAAGAGATCTATTAAGAAATGTATTTGAAGATGTATTGGAAATGATGGTCCAACTGGATGTGAGACTTGAAGTTGACGTCGGCTGCAGTGCAGAGGCGTTACTGCACAAGCGGCAGCGCGCTTGCAGCCTATACAATTGGCCCCGGGTTCGATCCTCATCGTAGAGCTTCCTCCAGAGAGGGAAATTTAAATCCAACAAACATGACTGACGAGCGGCACACGAGTGTGGCCCAGGCCGGGGTGCGTGCACGCACTTTGTCCTAACAAAAGAAAAAAGTTGAGGAACTTAATTCCGAGCCAGTTGACATACAGAGCAACGTATTGCTTTTCAAATGAAGCATGTACATCCCTACTGACAAAGCTACAAGGAGTGTGGAATTCCAGTTCCTTTCCCTAGGGAAACACTCTGCGATTTCTTGAAAATCCGCCTGTCGCACGCCGGCAATAGAACCTGCGACCTCATCACTCGAAAAACAAATGCGTAAAATTCTCAGTCGCCTCACTGTGCAGCTGCCCCTGCGCCCTCAGCACGTCCGTCAGCCTCACACGCATCCGCCCGTCGCTGCACCACTCGAACTGCGGCAGCGGCCCGTCCTCGTCCTGGCCGTCGTCTTCGTCGCCACTGCACTCCTGCATGAAGGTAAACTGTGACCAGCAGCAGGTAAGGGGGCACGTACTCTCTGCACAAATGCAATCACAATCCAGCTATTCACTCACCAGATTTACAGCAGCTGTACTTGTCCTAAGCATGGTTTGAGCGATACCCTGCTACCAAAGAGAAGCGGTCCTTCAGACGCCACGGTTGGGTCGTTATGCTACATTACACTTCACAACACTCGCGAAAGTAAATTGTGTATACAACTGAACAAAAGTCAAATAAATGATGAAATGGAATAATACGGAAGCTATAGCAAATTTTCAAATGACAATTTAAAACGCTTCCGCAGTTAAAACACTGATATTAGAGACCTAGAAAGCCGTGTTTAGAGCAAGATGAGAAGCCCGAAATACATACACAATGAGCCGTTCAATCCTCGACGTCGAGGTCTGAAAAGAGCTGCAAAATCCTCATGTATTCTAAGTGACCCAACACAATCGATCAGAAAATATAAATAGGTGCATTGTGATCCAAAAAGATGAGATGTTATCTTTAAACAAAAGAAAGGGATAAAATTACAAGAATTACCTTGATATATAAGTACGATGTGCAAGCGTTAGCGTACTTGCCTCATGATCACGAAGTCCTGGATTCGATACCCTGGGCGGAGTGCTTCCCTTGGGAAAGGAAGATTAAAAACAATGCGCACGAAAAGGCGGCACACCAGTGCAGCCTGTGACGCCGGGCCAGTACTCGTCCCAAGGTCTCAGGTCTAACAAGGCACAATTAATGCCTGCACAAAATTATGAAAAATAACTCCAAATCGAAACCATCAAAGGCAAGTTTGCAGCCGCAGATACGAAATTAAGATCAAGAACAGCTATATTGGATGCCAGCAGCACGTCGGAATCCAAACCCTATCTTTGTATTGACGCTCATCTGAAATTCCAAGCCTTGAGTTGTCGACGGCTGCCCTCGTCAGAGGGACACAGAGGTGTTGTGCGGCTGGGCTCGGCTGAATAATTTCGCTTCCAACGACGCTTGGAAATTTTTTTGGGCTACGGCATCGCGTGACTTACCACTGACCCACTCAACTATGAGCTGGGTACCTCACACTGGTCCACGAGGCCATACATCACGTACCTCACACTGGTCCACGTGGCTATACATCACGTACCTCACACTGGTCCACGTGGCTGGGGTAGTCGCCGAGCTCCAGCAGCCTGTAGCACGAGGGGCACGTCCGCTCCTCCAGGCCGCTGAGGCGCTCCCGCAGTTCCCGTACCCGCAGCCACCGCCGCCACCGCACCCCCCGCAGCTCCCGCACTCGCTGGGGCGGGGCACCGGGGGTGGTGAGAGACGTTACGCTGGGCAGCGGAATTTTTGTTCCTGGCCTTGAAGCTTTATTTCCTAACTCCTCGTTTCGCAAAGGACCACTATAGTCGTGGGAAACTTTGCATAGGTGTTGTACTCGTGTCATGCATGCATTTTTGTACTGGTATTATAATGAAGAAAGGCTAATTCGAAAATTCATGGACCTAACTACAAATTAAATTTCCAGCAATATAATTATCAATTTTTTCGTTTGTTTTTGATTTACAATTAGATACAGGGTGGGTCTGCAAAAAAGTTTCTTTTTTTTTGAATATTTATTAATTCAAACAAATGTGTAATACTTATGTATGACAAAAACTGTACAATTATTGTTTGTCAATTTTATTAATAAAACAATGGGAAATTGTACTTTTGAACCAGGAACGAGATTAAAGAGAAATTTCGTTGCCTAATTTTATGAGCGTTATGTTTTCAAGTTGGAGTCGTCGTTGAAGTTTACAGGACTCGTATCCACAGAAGTGTGTACTGGTATATCCCCATTAAAATCGGGACCATTCATTTCGCAGTGTTTGCTGGTCAACAGCGCAGTGGCGCGGCAGTTATGTCCGTCACAGAACATTACTGCCGAGATCTACCGTCAGCCGTTTGCCAGTTTCTCGCCCATAGAGATAATCTGCGCAAAACTGCCAGAATACGCCAGAGAACTACCGTCTCTGCCATGAACTGCCTAAAACCTAATTTTTGGGGGCTAATTTTTAACACGGACGCACACTACACAAGGTGTCGCGAAGAAGTGTTGTCACGGTATGGGTGGTCGTAAGATACGGTATGTGTTTATTAAACATCCTTCATTGAGTATCGTAAAGAAGGTCGTAAATGGAAACTTTTATCGAAGATATTTGACGTATACATTGAAACCATTTTATACGATATTTTCTTGTGATAGTGGTTTAGATTGCAACACGTTTGTGACTCAGACTATGTCGCACCGAAAGAGCGGCGACCATTTTACAAGGACAGTAGAAAACAGGGAATCTAAGCACAATGTGTGTTCCCATACAGGGTCCCTGGCGCATAAAGCAGCAAGTTAAAATGAAAATTAAGAAAAGACAAAGAAGAATTCTAAAGAAGACAAAGACGGTGTGAAACTTGAAAGAATTAAAGTGGGCACGAAAGCCAGAAGTCCCAAAAACCTATCTATAGATGCGGTAACTTAAGAGTGCCTCTGTGGGGTCGCCAGTCCCCTTAGCATAAGAGAGGCAAACCTAACTAACCTGACCCTATTACCTAAACTCTGCCCCCTGATAGTATCGATATTTGATAAGCCCTTAATTTGAAACATATATCTATCACAAGTGAATTCATGAAAGATTAAACTGTGGTAACACGATTTCAGCGACACCTTGTGTAAAAAGTACATTTGGATATCTTTAGTGTTGATCGCCGGTGTTCGCTAGCAAAATTCTTCTTGCACAATCACGCTCATTGCGATTCAAAATAAACTTTACACGGAAACATTCAGAATCTTGTGAAAAATGCACGAAATAATTTTGAACGCACACCGCCGTCGGTCCCTACATTTGGAGGACCACGGCGTGGTGAAATGACCGGTCAGAAGCCCCCTCTCTCCCTTCCCTATCCCTCACCTCAGACCCTCTCGACTCATGCACCACGTGACGAAGTCGAGCCAAGCAAGAATGGTGCGCTGCGCGGCAGAAGCGCACACTGAATCTAAAATATTCACCGTAAAGTTCGACTTGTGTTGAGTGGGAGCCCAATACATACTCCTGTGCTGCTGACGGAAAACACAATTAAAATTGGAGAATTTGCGTACTCACTTCTTCTGGCGTGAACTTTTTGGAAATCTGAGCAGTTTTTCGATCATCGGGCGGAGACGCAGAAGAACTTCCAAGCGTTTCCGACTTAAGCGCTACCGCATCTGCGGTGCCTGTGCTGGAAGCTGCTCCGGAGCGAACAGGACTTGCTGGACATGAGGAATTCTCTTCAATTGTTTGAGCTGTGATGTTTGAAGAGAGAGAGGCACGACAGAGAGAGAGGGTAGGCGTTTGTAAGGTCTTCGCAGGGTCTGATATTGATGGAGCTGTTGCGCTGGACTGGTGTTCGAAGTCTCCCGTGACCGGGGCCGTCGCTTCACCAACAGCTTGAACGCCCTCACCAGAAGGCAGAGTTGCCTCACCGTGTGCAGTCATGCCACTGGAAGAGCCAGCTGCTAGAGTCACCGCACTCGAAGAACCAGCTTCTAGAGTCACCGCACTCGAAGAACCAGCTTCTAGAGTCATCGCACTCGAAGAACCAGCTTCTAGAGTCATCGCACTCGAAGAATTAGTATCTGAAGTTACTCCACTGGGAGATGGGGCACTAGCACTAGAAGTTAGCTCACTTGAGGAAGAATTTATCCCCCCGGAAGAAGAAATAACCTCAGGAAGAGTTGAGCCACAGGGGCAAGAAGTCATTCCAGCAGATGCACTCGCCGAAAAGAATGAATCCTCAGATGGAACAGCAACGCTTTCAGCGGATGCTGATGTGGAGGCCCCTGAAGAATTCATCATCAGCTCGTTACCAGCATTCGAACGGACATTTGCCACACGCGTTGAAAGAGACGTAGCAGCGCTTCGTACTGTCGATAATACCGCACTCGTTTTTTTAGCAGGCGACCGGCGCCTTCTTGGTCGCGCTTGCAGTCTGGTCATCTCGACTTGGAGGTGCGCGGCGACGTCGCCTGGGCGTAAGGCCGCCCTGCACACCGGGCACGGCACCACTTCAACGCTCGCAGATGTCCTTCTTCCTGCAAAGAAAAGATCACAATAACGAATGGAATTTTGGACGTTCTTCTCTCGCTTCTATTAAGACATTTAAATTAAAATGAATAATATCAAGTGTAAGTTCCACTCATAGCGGACATACACTGGGATTTCATCATTGATGCTATACTTAAAGGAACGGACCCTCCAGCAGCAAGCATGACACCACCAAAAATTGTGTCACACCGCAAATTCGATGAGTTAGTAGACACGATTACGATTGTATTCCTGTAACTGCAATTGCGTACCAGAATGCAATCACACCGTTGCATGTGAACATAGTTACACAGGAGCGTCATTCCACGGAGAGCAATCGCACCTGGGCATAGAATACCTTATTGCAATAACGAGGGCAAAAGAAAATGAGTACTGCGCAGTTAGACGAGCTCATATTTATACGTGTAATCCTGTGCAATAAATGTGCATCAATGTGGAAGTAGACCTTGTAGGATGACTGGGCACTTGTGACGTTGAGCCCGAGTTCAATTTCAAAGACTGCATCAGAGGACGAAAATGTTCTCTCTACAATGTCATGGCCGCGACTGCAGTCTGCGCGAGAGACGATGTGTGCGATGTGATGAGACTTAATCATGGAAGGTAATTTAATTTATTTTGTCTGATGGCATAGGACTGGAGGTAGAATCCTAGGAATGAAGCACTCAAGTGTAAAATTATTATAAGAAATGTGTTATATTTATAACCGAATGACCATGATTCCTATCTCTATGCAGGCTTAAATGAACTCAAAATGATACATGCAAAAAAGACGGTTACGCTAGCGTCAACTACACACAAACTGACTCCTAGTCAAATTCGTGAACCAGAAATCGTGAAATAGAGTCCCGGGGTAGCATGGACACCGACGACCATACAGTGAAATAAATGGGCAGAATATTCAAAAACAAACTTCACACTAAGTAGAAGTAGAAATAATAGTAGCAGTAGCAGCAGCAGGAGTAACAATAGCGGTGGTAAAGATTGTAGCACTTCATTGACTCACACTATGTCCCGCCAAAAGAGAAGTAACCATTTAGTATGGACTGTAGGAAACACGTACGAGGATCAAGGAACAAGGTGTGTTCCCGCACAGGATCCCCTGAGCATAGAAGCAGCAAACTGAGAATGAAACGAAAGAAACGACGAAGAAGAGATCACAAAGAGGAGGTAAAGTTGAAAGAAGTAACGTGCAGAAGAAAAACAAGTCCTGAAGGCCTGTCCTGCTGGGGTAACCTAGCAGCGCCTTCATGTATAGGGTCGTCAGTCCCCATAGCATACGATAGACAAGCCTAGCCTTATTGCCCATCCCACTTTGCCCACTTGTGGGGAATTCACACTAAAAAGACACGCGTGAACTGCACATGAACGACACACAATTCACCGTCACAAGACGACATGCGAACGAGGACCAAAGAAAAACTGAACTCGATATACCGATTCCGGTGGCTCGCAGCGTTCTTTAAAGTAAACTTCTAGGAAGAGACGGTAACAAGATCAGCTGAGAGCGAAGGAGAGAGTGTGTACAATGGAGGCAGTAAACTGGTGTTTGTTTGTGCCCTGAGAGTGGGGCACATGGCATGCCCCCCGCCCACCTCCCCCTGCCTGGTGCAACAAGGACCACACACACACACGCAGATACACACGCTCTACAGGTGATGCTTGGTAAGTGGCACCGCTGCTTTATGTAACCATTTCGCAGCCCTGCCGAAAATCGACTATCCGGCAGTCGCGATAATGTATACTTTTGCTATGGCGGCCAAAATTATGGAGAATGATAGATGCCCCGGCAAAAAAAGTTAAACTGCATGGGTTGCTGGCACAGCTTCTTCACGTCGTATCCCGAAGCTGGTCTTCTCGGGTCTTCTGTAACTCCCATTTCAGTTTGGTTATTTGTTGCCCCGTGGTTATTAATCTCTTTTGAAACTTTCAAGGAGTAACGCAGGGTTAACCTTTTTTCGCCACCCCATCGATAAATTCATGAATATAATAGATGACAATAGTTGGGGAGGCCAATACGTAGCTAATTAATTACGGATGCGACAAAGTTAGACTTGACTGAGAGCCATGGGTGACATTTGTCTTGTACTTTCAAATGGACTTCAAATGCGATTGAAGAAACTTGAAGCGGTCAAATTTGTGTGGAACCACTCACTATGTCCCTGACTTTACATCAGCGGAGTTGGTTACGACGTGCACGGCTTGCAAATACATAATTCCATTTGGAGTCCTCTTAGAAGTACAGGTAAAATATGCCCCTTGGTCGCGAAGGGTTAACAACTGAACGGACGTAAGCGCAAGTCTGTCCTCTTTTGAAAAGGCGACTTGACTCCTTACCGACCGAATGGACTCCACGAGGTCGCGCTTCAAAAGAATGCTGCTTGTTTTTCGCAATAAAGCTAAATGCAGGCCCACTGCACGGGGTTGTAATAAAGCTAAGTACAGGCCCACTGCACGGGGTTGTAATGAAGCTAAATTCAGCCTCACCGCACCGCAAAAATGGTTGGGCGTTTGAAGGCTAGACGCTCCCTGGCTCTCATGCTGCACATGGCCATTTCATTGCGGAAATTGTGTATTGCTGAGACTGAGCGACTTTCAAAGCGAGGGTCTACCTCAAATATTGGTTCTTCAAACAATTCCCTACCGTCGAAATTAGAACTTATATCGAAATTTGCAAAAATCTGGTGGGTTCGTTGTGACGTACCAATGGATCAATTCGATTCAAATTACAATGTTGTCAAGCCTAGCATCTTACCTAATTATTTTTCAACCATCTCTTCTCATTACTTAATAAACACGTACATAAGCCAACGCAGCAATGCTTATGAAGAAAAATGTATTCAGTAACGAAAGGAATAAACAGGGAAGCGGGTATCATTTCATGCAGTGCGTGTCTATTGTCCATAGAGAAACACACTAGATTCTTGCTCGAACTCGAGCTATCGACGACCCTTATTGCTTGCTTGATTCAGCGTTCCTCCACTCGTTCCCTGCCACGCAACGCACATGCGCGCGCGTCATTTGGTGTTTGCCTACCCGGTCTCAGCTCGACTGCTGCTGCACAGCTGTGTATTTGACTCTCATCATCAGCTCTTCCTCTGACGCACACGCTCGTCTTCGTGGATTACGTACGGGCTGCAAGAGCTTCCACTTCGGAGAGCCACAGCGATGAGGAAAGTTACGAATTGAATGTTCATTAATAAAAGGAATTATGAGGGCACGCAAAAAGGAAACCAACTTTCATGGCAGCCACGACTGCGTCAACTGGCGACCATCTCCTCTGGGTCCTCAACACCGTCTGGGGCCATAGTAGCACCAACACCAACAGTATTAGGACCAACAACACCAGCAGCACACACACCAGTAGCACACACACCAGCAGCGCACACACCAACAGCAGCACAAACACCATCAGCCCCAACAGCACCAGCAGCACACACACCAGGAGCAACGGGGGCTGTCACACAATGAGCACAACGTTTAGAGACGGAGATGCAACCGATTTCGATGCCAATTGAGAGGATAAAATACAGAGCTTCATACGTTGTTCACTAAACAGAACTAACATATTTGAATTCATTCCAAAGTTATTAACGTTTACATTTGGCTAACTTCACTGCGGTCCAAACTGTGTACTTTAAGTACACGTGTGTATTGCAGAGCTATTGAAAGTAACCTCTACGTACGTGTGTCTTTGGAAATTGGTATAAATGTATTCCAAACATTTACTGCAATGATGAATAGTTTTTACGAAGAAATAACTGCTCGGAGAGGCGCACGCTAATTTCAACTTCCATTCAAACTCGACTCAATGAAATGCCTCTGAAAGCTGTTGCTATACCAGGTCAGTTACGGTCGAAGGTCGAAGATTGGCTCAAAATATCGTATGCTGGACAAAGTTCAGGGATTGGCTC
>VOMN01114913.1:0-50851 GCA_014899125.1 Orchestia grillus | reverse complement strand
TATTATCTTCGTTCGACCGGGAATAAATTGTATCCGTGCTACCAACGGACAATATGAAAAGCAGTGGTAGTTTCAGTATTTATTTTATGTAATAACTGAAAAATTAATTTTGCTTTATGTTATTCCTTCAGAAGCGGCCACCTAACATGTATTCAAATATATAAATAAATACGCAACGGGTATTATTATGTTAGATGAGTACATGTATATTGAATGTAACGGTTTTAATAGTCTGTAGAACACGAGAACTTCACAGTCTACGCATACATATTTTCGCGTGATATTTTATTGAGATGTCCGCAAAGACAGGCGGTTGTGCAGAGCTGCTTGAGGGCAACAACGCGCAGCACTTGGCAGCGCTAGGAACAGGGCACTCAGGGCAGGATGGCGTGTAAAAACTAGTCGTAAGCTTTTGAAACACTTCAGGTATCTATGTTACAAAGTAAAAAATACTATATGAATGGATATGTTGTAAATCTTGTTTCGTAACATGGATAACTCAAGTACTTTATAAATTTTCTTCAAGTACAATTTTATTGTTACCCTCTATCACTGCAGTCATGAGCCTGCTCCCTGTCGTTTATCTACATGGTGTGCACTAAAACATTGTTGGTATTTTTGGAATGCTTGATTTGTATGTTGTGATTCATAACCTAATTTTTACAGCGGGCGTTTTCTAAAGACACCCTCAAACTAAGTTCAATGAAAAGAGCAATCTATGCGCTCGTTGTGAAGCATTTTTTGTTTTCTTTTTGTGCTTAGTCGAGCGTTAGAAGTTGCTGCTGCCTCTCGTTCTGTAAGTGTTGAGTTTCATCCTAACGCTGAAAGCCTTCCAGCGCAGTACTGCACCAGTCTGGGTCGAGGCTGGTTCATCGCACGAATAATCGCTTCTCTACTCACATATTCCTTGAAACAATAAAACCTATTTTCATTGCGTCTAATACCGACGCCTTCAAATGTGGCTCCCATTCGTGCGTAAGCTGATTAGCGTAAAAATGCTCGAATACAAGGAATTTGTCATCGGTGGAATAGAAATTTGGTAGTTAATGCATTACTGTATATAAAAAAAACAAATACAAATTTGTGTATCGGTTAATTTCACTGGATTCATCCCTGACAAAAAGAATTCAAAACATTTATGACTAAACAGAGCAACACAGTAAATTCGAGCCTTCATTACTTCAAAACAAGTCAAAAATCTTGAACTAAAATACATCATAAGTGTGTGATACGACAAGAATGGTTTCCCCCTTCTTTGATCTTGGAAACTTTGATTGTCGCCATTACCCCAAGCTTAACTGAGAGAAGCACGCCATGAAGACAATGTTTCAGCTTCTCCAAGCTCAGTCGTAGTAATCCATGACTTCATGGCTCCTTCTGTCGCCTTCACTCATTTCATCCCCCGTCTCCTCAAGAGCCATGTTCCTCTGAAATATTTCTCCATTTAATAATGCTTCACACCTGTAAATTTCACCTTAATTCTTCTCATTTTCCGGGTCAAAATTCTCAATCTACTGCTCTTTTACACTGGCTATCGCGTGCAATATATCATTGAAATATTACTCAGTCTACTGCAGCAACACACATCAAATATATACAATTTTTCTACTTGTACTGTGCACTTCTGGCCATGCATTCGACCTTCCCACGCAGGCTCCAGTCCTCCTCACACACAGCGCAGTTGGTAATTATTTCCTCTCACGGGCAATTTCTTTCCTCGACCGAGGCCGCACTCAAGTCACCGAGGCACCATCATTGTTCTCAGTGTCTTGTCATCACTTCGATTTCCTGCTCTTATGACTTCAGTGCCTGGAAACTCATGATAATCGATGAATTGTCATCATTTACAGCTGCATTCTCTGCAAAACTATTTTTATTGTATCCTGGTTAAGTTGTGCATTGGCGGCAGTTGAAAATTACACCTCAAACAATAATATTGAAACTGATGGCCCGTGTTAATCCTACTCACAATCCGTCCCCGCCACGACCGTTCTCGAGCATTCGCACGTTCACTTTCATCATATGATGTGCTCACATTTAAACTAATCCATCATTCACCTTCAAACATGTTGCAAAATGTCCATTTCTTTAGAGGTTTTGTCGTTTCCAACAAATTCAGATGATACTATTTTATCCTCAGCATATGTTGACTTTTTAGTCAGCGCTAATTATTCATCAGCACAAGACACAAATGCCTACACAACTGGTGACTCGCCCCAAACAATTACGCCCCGAAGACCCGTGACGCGTCGAGCACAGCTATGACGGTGAGCGCTGATGTTGCGTCAATCAAGCGCGGCATGCAGTCTTGATAGCACAAGTCCAGCCCAGTTAGGAGAGGAAAGATGGTCTAAATTATGACTGTTATAGAGCCGCCCTGCAAGTGGCTATAATCGTAGAGAATAATGCATCATAATACAGGAAGTTACGATTACAGCCCCACTTTTACAGGGCAATATTCCACAATAATGGTTATACTAACTCCTTTTACACTTTTCGATAAAAATACTTCAGATGATGCTGCTGGCTCTCCTTCCGCCGCCATCTTGAAAATGCTCCACTCTGCATCGCAAGTCATATCGGTCGAATGAGCAATGGCACGTATCTCACTCAA
The DNA here is from genome assembly GCA_014899125.1 of Orchestia grillus. Taxonomy (NCBI): domain Eukaryota; kingdom Metazoa; phylum Arthropoda; class Malacostraca; order Amphipoda; family Talitridae; genus Orchestia; species Orchestia grillus. The sequence continues at coordinate 48,237 of VOMN01114913.1, read as the reverse complement.
ATGGTCTTAGTTACTTTGGAAATTTGGGCGATGGTAATATAAGAGGAGCCGTCATAAAATATGACTCAGAAGCATGTGACTTTAATTGGTGCTCATTTCAAGATTTATTTAATCAAGTCGTGAATTTCTAGTCACAATTCAAATAATAACTATACAAGTATTATACTTAGTTATTACAAACAAATTTATTAATTCATTCTACAGAAACTATAGTGCAGATAGAAAGCGTCTCATAAGTTCTGACTCCCTTACTTGTTATTTAACACGCTGATGTGCCTATAAATTGCTCAGACTATCGGTAACATTTAGATGTGTTAATTTCTGTTTGAAATCCCCCATTGCGAGGCTCTCAGTTAGTACCAGCTCACCAGAACCCTTCTTCCCACAAGTATTGATGCCAAATAATAAGAGCGTCATGTGATCTTTCCTACATGGAAGATGTACCGAATACCATGCGCTGTGAACCTTTGTTTTCAATAAATTTCCATACATTGTCAAACAATATGTTCCGACAAAGAGGAAAAAATTTTACCTAAGAATTTTTGTTTCATTCATACCTGCAAATGTTTGATATTAAAATTAAAATTTACTACTGTCATTTTCGAAAACGTTATCATTTCTTGACGTACAATGCCTCACAAGTAATATCCTTGTATGAATTAACATTTGATCTGTTGACTGGTTCCTTGCTTGGTTGGTTGGTGGGTTAGTCACTCCGTCCTAATTAGTATTTCATAGGAGAATGTTGCAATAAGTGCAATTTTATGTTATTCTATATATGTTATATTAAAGTATTACTGAAGGAATTATATAGGACCAAATTCATGTTCATTTGATCCAGTCGCCTTGATTTGCTACTATTATTGATACGAAACTAAACATCGTACCGTAAATGAAAGTAATCTAAAAGAAATTAAATGTCCTATTAGATAGAACACGGTATTACATAGTTTGGTTATGAACAGTACAGAAAGGAAACGACCAGGTACGCGTGTTACCCATGATATGGTTCATTGGTAAATACCATTCATTTTAAGAATAAATATAGAAAGTTGCGTCATTTTCGACTGGTCGCTCGACTGGTGAGGAAGGAAAAGCAGCCAGGTTCGGGATCCCTGCGGAGGTTGAAGTGAACGTTGAAAATCACGGCGGGGGCCGCAAGGGAGCACTTCTCCCTTTTAAAGAGGCAATAGCCTCAAATCTCGCCTGCTTCGCTCGCTCCGAAGAAAGTCCGCTACAAAATACTGTGCCGAGAGCAGGCAGCCAACTCTTGGTTCAGGTCTATAGCTCGGGCTTATTGTGTAAACTTCCTTGAAAATGTTCAATTTTCTGCCATCATGCCGCTCGTCTCATTTGGCTTTCCTAGTGTTCACGAATTGAGAATTTCGTCCCCAAGTATCTGCTGTGTATTTAACAAAAAAATAATGATACTCTTTTTTCTTTACACCGGCATGTTTCAATTTTAGGCACTGCAGTACTCTCCCAGGAGCGAAGCATAATTTTTGCTGTGCTGAGCAGAAATGGACAAATTCTCTTGTGTCGAAAATGAACTCACGTTAATTTCGATCCTTAAGCCTTGAAACTCGGAGAGTTTAGCGCGTAGCAATAAAAGATCGAAATTTCTGTGGAATGTACCGGCACTCACCGAGTTGAAAGATAAATTTGAAGTACCTACATGATATTCGTCTGAGGCTGCAGGCTCTTGTAAAGTAGGCGGCGTAGATAACTACAGTGAAGTCGTAGCATGGAGATAGAGGTCATCAGATAAGAAAAACAGACTCATTCAGGTGATCACTAATATGCTACTTCACAGTTTTTAAAGCTCCAATGTTCACTTACCGATTGTGATATATTCGTTTCTAACTATCATATTCAATAAGTTTGAAAATTGGGTCGAGGCGATTCCTTCTGTAAATAGTTTCTCAAAACAAAACGTCATTGCGATTCATTCATGCTCGTGACATTTTCATGCGTGCTGTGTACTTTGTACACATAAACACCTGATCTTCTTACGAGATCGTTCTTTTCTCCCTCGTAAGCTTATAGAACAGAGCTGTTTGATATTTGAAAAGGTGTTCACGTTAGTTGTGTTTCAGAGGATATGAAAGTTTGGTTCTTAGAGTTGAAAATTTACTATACAGGGCTTTGACATAAGTATTTGCACAATTCAATTTTTGATGTATTTTGAAAATTTCGAGCTCTCGTTTGGGATAAAGAGTACAGGTAGTTTAGAGAGCATATTTATACCAGAAAATTTAAGCAAAACGTAACATAATTTGTTGACAACCAGAAATTCAACTCAGCAAAAAAATGTATGGGACAAATGTATAGGCCAAAATTTATATCGTGTGAAATGATTGTTTTTCTACTGCACACTTTTAGTATCAAAAAAACTATTATAAAGCTTCCAAAAACGTTCAGAAACACATGTAATGTGAACAAACTAAGATTGGCCCAATCATTTCCTCTTTAGATTTTGTTGACGATGCATGCTTCGTGTATACAATGCCTAAAGTCAAAGAAATTATTCGAAAGTAAAGAGTTGGACTCCGTAATGGAGGAGTAGCCTATAGGCCAATTCCTGAGCGTGTTATGATTCCATACTCAGGTGTTGGGGCAATAGTTGGGCAACATCAAGAAATTGAGGCAATCTCCAACCTGCCACCAGTCAGAGCTCTTCGCAAGATCACAGGCCGCTCTCGACGCTATATGCATTCGTAAGGTGACGAATGAGCCCATAACTACCCATGCATACCTTCAGATATAGTGCTGGAGTTACGAGTTAGTGTCAGTCGAAAAACGATTTCTAGAGCATTGTATCGAAATGGTCTACATGCCTTCACTTCTCGCAAAACTGCTCTTCTTGCAGATAAACCACGTGAAGAACCGTTTAACGTTTACCAAAGACAGTCTTGACAAAGGAATTGAGTTTACGAAATGAGGTGTATGGTTCAATGGAAGTAAAATTAATCTTTTCGGCCGAAACAACGCTCGCCATGTTTCAAGGAAAACAGGGACTGCCCATGATCCCAAGACCTCCGTCCCTTCCGTCAAGTATAGAGGATGCAGCATCATGGTGTGAGGTTGTTCAGTTGTCTATGGTGCAGGGGGACTTCTCATTTCTGGTGGACAAATGGAAAGTTCCAAATAGAGGCAGACACTGAAGCAAAAGCTGCTTCCGAACGCAAGAAAATTTTCCGACCGGCGCAAGTAGATCTTTCAGGAAGAGAATCGTCTCAAGCATACGGCCAATTTAACAAAAAGATTGTTCGTAAATAAGAAAATAAGTGTCCTTCCATGGACTAGCCAATCGGCAGGCCTCAATGCCGTTGAAAATTTGTGCCGGACATTCAAAACTGCTGTGCACGGAAGGAGTCCAAAGAACCTTGCTGATTTGAGGACCATCAGCATGTAAGAATGATACAAGATACCAAAAACGGAGTGTCAAACGTTAGTTTTCATTATGAAAATCGTCTCCATGTTGTCATTGCAAGTAAAGGTCACGCCCCTGAACACTAAAGGCTAGTTTTTAGTTTTGGCCAAATACTTTAGTATCATCATTTTTTTTCTTAATTGATTGTCTGTCCGTCAATAAATTTTGTTCTATTTTGTTTAAATATGGTGGCAAATGTATATCCTATCAGTTACATGTACTTTTTACACCCAAAACTTCCAAAATACAACAAAAAAAGAGCTGTGCGAGTACTTATGTCCAGGCACTGTACGTCCGCTGAGTAAAATGTACATGTATGATGTCTAAATGTCAGGTATCCATCAATTTACTTTCTATAGGCTTACGTTATAAATACACCTTGCATATATACCATAAAGAATTGAAAATGGATTGATTTTTCGTTCGAATTGTAAAGGATTTGGGTTGAGGTCATGGCAAGGAAGAGAGGTAGAACGAACGACCCTGTACTGCGAACGATTTTTCTAGACTATCTGCGTAACAAAAATGTCAGATTTCAGTTTATCAGCAATGTTTTCCGGCCCAACCCATGTCTCAGGATGAGGAACGCTTGTAAACACTGGGGACCATAGCATCGTCATTCATGTGAGGCCCACCACTTCTGCAGTCAGCCTCTTGCATGTACATGTGTGCGTGCGTACTCCATCACGCAGGAGCAGGAGTCGCTTACTTCTCGCTCTACAGTTGTGCAATGAGAAACAAGATATTGACCCTGAAACTCTGCAACATCCCATCTATTGCGTAGAATCTATTGTGTCCAATTCCATGGAAATTACGTCGCTATCATAATTTCTGCCTTTTGGATAGATGGTATAGTTAATGATTTTCATTATTGCGTCGTACCTTCAACACAGCTATTTGTGTACTGTAGTAAACAGTATGGAGGGATATAAAAATGCTGAAATATCATGTCTAGCGGTTCACACATAGGTGATAGCGATTTCTGATATCAAGGCAAATTTACCAGGACTCTATATGGATGTCTTGATTTCTACAGTATAACTAATAGTATCTTCTATATTTGTTGTCGTCATAGATGCAGTTGCAATTTTACTTGTAACTTTTTTTTATTAAAATTATGCATATTATACATATATTTGTATACCAGCATTCGTAATGATGGCGTGATTGCAACAAAGTTGCGACACGCTCTGCAAGTAACAATCCTGCCTGTTTTGCAAAGAATTTCAGAACGAAATCCACGCAAACAACAAAACTAATTGGGCATCAAAAACGTTTCTGAAGCTGACTCCACAAGCAAAGGCGTCATCTGATGAAAGGATTGTTTAGCATGATGACCCTGTAAATCGGAGTGCGACGAGCCTAGGGAATTTTCCACAGCAACACTGCAGTCAAGATCGCTACTAAAATACGGGTGAATGGTGAATATACCCACTACCTCACCGTAAATTAATCTTGAGGATTTGGGATTTTGGTATCAAGATTTTATTTGAGGTCGTCTTTGTTATAAGTGTTGACTTGAAGTGTCCATGAGAAATCGAGCTTCACGTTAGTCAGTACTTCTGTAAATAAAGTCGATCCCATCTAAACTTGCAAGCACATTTGCTCGATGAAACTGCAAATGACTCGGGATAAGTCACATTGATTCATGATTATTCATTTCTCGACTATCAACTGGATTAAGGATTGAATATTGAATTGAATATTATTGTTAGCTTCATAGACTTTCAAAGCCTATTGCAGTGTTTTGAACTTCACCAAAAACATATCAGTCAAGTGCTGGGTAGAGCGTAATGTAGCATTTTTATCCCGTTGTATCCAGTGAAACGTCCTGGGTTTTGCCCTAAAATTAAGTGAGTACTGACTTTCATCGCTGTCTGCAGTGCATTGCTCGAAGATAGAACGTGGCAGAGCGTTAAATTTTCTAGACTTTCTCCATCAGTTGAGAATGGAAAGTTTGCTCTTAGGAGAGTAAACTAACTCAAGGGATTTATGCATATTTACAGTTTGCTTCAATTTTCCGAAAACCAATGCTTTCAGAGTCCAGGCAATAAAATAAATGGTACGTAGCTGCATAGACTGTGACATTGAATCAGCACTGGTTCTCAACATAGAGTTGGAAAAATATTCCTTTGCTGTCCTTCTATAAGCGGCTGGTAAATTTTGTTCGTCAGTACAAATTTGCAGCCAGTCGATGCTACAAAACGGACAGCTCGGCAGCAGTGTATTTTGGTGCAGATTGTACAGCGAATATATTTTTCTCGTATACGCTGAGGTTCATTGGTCTGAACACCGTGCAAACCGTACGACTTATGGTGGCTTTCCAAAAGCCAGAGTTATTGAAATATCGTAGAGAACAGAACGTTTTTCATCGTCTCTACCTAAAGAGCAAACTGAAATTACCTATTGTATGGTAATGCTCACCATAGGTACAATTAAATTTGGTAGGTATTCCTAAGACTTTTGAGAAAAGAAATTGTGCATCAATTTTTGTCAATAAAATCCTCAAACTGCCGAAACACATGCTATAAACTAGCGGAAGAAATTAGAAATTACGTATGAATTATGCAGGACATGAACGATGATCGTCCGGAAACTCGAGATCATATCAAATTGGCATAAAGTTCACATGCTGTACAGCGCCTGGACACAAGTATTTGCACCACTCAATTTTTGAAGTATTTTGAAAAATTTCGAGTTCTGGTTTGGGGTAAAGAGTATAGGCTGTTCAGAGAACATATATTTACCAGAATGCATAAACAGAATAACACAAAGTTTATTGTCAACCAAAAAACCAACTTAGACCAGCTTTATTGGCGTTGATAACCAACTTTATTGACAACTGAACCAACTTAACAGAATGGAGATGATTATTGTAACTGAAATCTAACATTTGGCACTGTGTTTGGGGTCTTGTTTTATTCTTCCACGCAGATGGTCCTCAAATTAGCAAGATTATTAGGACCCCTACTGTGTAGAGTGTTTTTAAATATTAGGCACAAAATTTCAATTGAATTGAAGGCAGACGATAGCTAGGCTACGTAAGGATATTTATTTTCTTATTTACGAATAATTCTTTTATTAATTTGGTCGTATGTTTGGGGTCATTGCCTTGCTGAAAGATCCACTTGTGCCGGCGTAGAATTTTCATGCACTCGGAAACAGCTTCTGCTCCAGTATCTACTTGTGCTATGAGGCTACCTCCTCTATGCTCGATGGTTAGGATGGTGTTCTTGGGACCATAATTTTCCTCCAAATATCACGAGCGTCATTTCGGTCTAAAGTTTGATTTAGTTCTCATCAGACAATATAACTCGTTCCCAAATCTCAATTCCTTTTCCAAAGTGGTCTTTGGTAAACGTTAAATGACTCTTCACATGTTTCGCTTTAGTAGAACAGTTCTTCGTGGAGTGCAAGCATGTACAATACTTTGATGTCATTCTCAAGTAACTGTGTTTCGTCTGACATGAACTCCTTGTCACTCCAGTACTCTCTGTACGTATGTACACGTGGTCATGGACTCATTCGTCACCACACGCAGCATATAGCGGCGAGAGCGGCCCGTGATCTTGCCTGAAGCTCCGACTCTTGGTAAATTAGAGATTGCTCCAGTCTCTTGACGCTTCCAAACTATTATCCCAACAGTTGAACATATATGACTCCAAACGTTCAGCACGATATTCTCATTTGTTAATCCTTTATTACGATATCTAATTACATACTTTCGAATGGCTTCGAGTATTTCTTTGGCTTTCGGCATTGTGTTCGCTAAGCATCTGGCTTCAACAAAATCTGAAGAGGTGATGATTTTGCCGATCGTATAGTATCAAATGTGCTTCTGAAAGTTTCTGAAAGCTTTATAAAAAGTTTTTTGATCAACGTACTTCAATTTTGCTGTTGTCAGACGCTTGGGTCTGACCAGTGCATTTAGAGATGCGAGCTTGGTCAGATTGGACTCACTCGCAGACTGACTTGTATATTTAGACAACTCATTCGAAGTGGTATATTTCCTGTCGGCTTCCTACGAACGTCTCGTCTATTCTTAGCAGTACCTCATTCCCAAAAAGAGAACTAATGCCCTCATTTTAGCTACCTCATTCTTGTCTAAGGTGTAATAGGAACGTCTTTTTTACATGTTATATCAGTTTTGTATGTTGACGAACTATGGCACATTTTATAATTTCTTAGAGGAAAGATTTAGTATCATTTATTCCGAATAACACATCTGCAGTGCCGTCACTCTACGTATACGCTATGTTGCTATAACTTTATTCCGCTGAGTCATCTCAGTAGATGACCGTCATCTCCTATTTAAGCAATGCTTAGATTTGAGGCTTTTTTATCAGATTGAAATCATTTCTGATCATTAATCATGACGCCAAAAGTCCGTCAGTTGAGGCACACTCTGTGCATCTGGGCCCTCCTCAACTGTGCGTCTGGGCCCTCCTCAACTGTGCATCTGGGCCCTCCTCAACTGTGATCTAGGCCCCCATCAACAAAGGTTTCGCAAACCTTCTAGTGCAGCGTAACTGCTGATGTATCCGACAACCCCAGTTTCCGAGAGCAAATAAAGACCACAACAGTGTTCATGGAGGAATCGAAATTCTGTACAGGGGTTAACTCTACCCTGGATGGTATGACCATCAAGCAACTCCAGTTACAACTTTTATGCTACGTATCCAGATTCAAATTTAAGATGCGAAATTTTTGTTCGTCCTGTGGTTTTAGAGTTCATACGAATCAGATATACGTAATAATATTAGTGCATGGTGGATTTCTTTGTTTTCGAATTAAGTATACCGTATGCAGGTTACGGTTATTTTCTTCCGTTAGTTGAGTATTGTTAAAAAAATAGAGTGTTCGACTCTACAGAATATATCATCCCGTTCGCAAACGTTCCTTAATTTTCTTTGTGGAAACCATTTCAGTTGCCTAGTAAAGTCGTCCCCGGCATAGAGCGCTAGATCGGTTCCAGTAAACAATCGCTCTGCCGTCATTCTCCACATAGAGCGGGATCTTACTATTAAAGCGAACATCAAATAACACGAAAAATATTTGTGTCGCAAAAAGCAAACAGAGTGTGTTATGAGAAATAAATAAGCAGATAGAGCGGTAGGTTGCTGGAACCGATCCATCGCTCTTGCAGAGGCCAACTCGAGAAGAGGCTCCACCTCCCGACCTGCCAACGGTACACGTCACAACGCGTGCTGCGGCGTTCGAGGCGTGTTCAGAGTGTAGGCAACAACAGTGTTATTGTTCATGCAGTCAAATCCTTTATTTTGGCCAATCTTTACTTCGATTGCTTAATGTTTATTCTTCACGGTGAAAGGTATTTTTTCGTATTTTCTATGAAATATTTGTTCAATAATTATTCTTTATTTCATCAAAATATCGTCTGGCGAGATCGTGCACCGTGCTAAGAAAATTTACTTCATTTTTTGTATTCAAAATGCATATGAGAAAACGTCCATACATGATGTTCATCAGTACCGGGATCTGTGCTTTTAATCACTTGTGCCCGGACAAATAAAATTTACATTTTTCGGCTCAAATAAAAGTTGTTGTATGTTTTCCATAGAAAAATACATTTAACGCTTCATAATTTTTTATTCAGTGAACTTGATTTACGCAAGAGGTGAAAATGGAACTTCACTTAGTTTGTGAACATACCTAATAAGCAGGTTTTTGAGGAAATTATTTTTCCCCATACGAATGAACACTTTATACTTCATTCTTGAAGTCCTGCTTGAATCGTGCACATGAGCGTACGTATTTGCTCAAGTTTATCGTTTTGTGTTTCGTTATTCCCTAGGAGTGAGTTGAATTTTTCGTTGTGACTTAGAATATATGACAAATGAGAAGCACTATTAATAAAAGAAGAAAATGTACGTGACAATGATAGCGACTCGTGTGGACGTGAGGCCTCAGGAACGAGATATAAGTAATACACGTGGCGTTTCAATAAGACTTTTATGCACGTACCTCTTTAGACACCGTTTAACAATAAAGTATAAATTACATAATATTAATAGCTTATACAGATCTTCATAAACCAAGAGATGTGAACCAGCTGTAACGCCAGATCACTAAATTGGAACCGAACTCTCAATAAACTCTGTAACCTGGGCAGCCCTAAGTCACGTGAATATTTTCCATGTTCAATTTTGCGCCCTACTTCAGCTGAGTGTCGTAAGTTCAACGTACACTTGGCGGCTACCAAATGCGAATTTGAGTGAAGCTCACTTTTGAGTGACCGTGGAATATTTCTGTGGGGATGTAGTTGGAATAAATAGCGCCTGGCTTTCGACGCTGTCTTTGTGTGAAACTTTGAGGCAGAACGAGGCTGGTCAATTTACGACCCACTGCTATCCGAGCAAACGCATCTCGCTTGATGAAAATGAAATATATTCACAGGTGAATCCTAGCAAAACATATTCGTTATTCTTCTGAAATGCGCCGTATGGAAATTCACTTCGACCAATGAAAAGACGGAGGCTGTTTTTCTTTGAAAAATAAGATTGATTTTTATGTGTTAAATATGCTCAGCAAATGTCGGTGCCGCCGAAAGTGTAATCACAATACCAGAACGAGACTCCATAATTAAATCCATGCATATGCTCTTCCTGCGCTTTGACGTACGACAGAAGAAGATTTATTGAGTAAGACATGGTTTATGTGAGGCTCTTTTTCTAGGTCGCATTATTTTACTTGAAATGAATGCATGTATTTGCGGGTACTGTTCACATTGGGTGGATAGTACTCCAGAGATCGATCCCAGCTCGTATTTCTTTCAAGAATGTGAAAGTAATTCTCACTCGAGAGACAATTTTTCGAACTGAGTTGAAATATGTTTCATTTGTTGCATTGAAGTGATTCACACTAGGAAATTCAAAAAATTATCATACGCTATGGCTTAATCTGAAGAAGAAACGCGCAGCAGAGCTCTGAAACCCCAGTAAGGTTGAATATAATGCAAATTATCGAGCGATGCAGAGTCATATATTATTATAAATAAATAGAAATAACACAATATCTATTTGAATGCTCTTGACACAACAAAATAACAAAAACAAGGAGGCTACTGGAAATACAAAACTAAAGCGACTGTCCAATGTCGCAGGAATGTTTCCATAGATACGAATGGAATTCGCTTGCAAATCAATTTTCCGGAACATACAACTACTTCACTATACATTATACCGTGTGTGTATGACTAGATAGTTCTGGTATTCACGAGGTCTCTCCATCACTCGCTAGCACTGACTAATGCATAATGCGAATATTCGATAAAATAAATTCAGAATTGAAATTACAGCTGAACAATACAGTCCCTTGCTGTCAAAAACGAAATGCCTTCAAGGCTCAAGTCGGAAGAGAATTCTGAAATCATTTCAAAAATATTCTGTAATGATTTACGTCAAGAAGAAAGAGAAATCAGCGCGTATTTATCAAACTTTGACACATTCAGCTAACAACACTTCTAATGTATAGAAATTATGTCCTATGTAAACTAGATTATTTTCGAAGAAGCACCTCAACTCTGACTAGAATATGAACATTGAGTTGAAACAATGGGCAATTTTACGTCTATCTCGGCAAGCCACCATTGCGCATGCGCACTGACAGAGGTGCGGAGTAGACTCATTTCATTTCTTCAAAAACATGTTCTTCTGTGCTAAACATCGCTCAAACTTCTACGGACACAGAGACTTTACTGTACACTACTTGTATCATTATTATAAGTTGCTTCTTATCCCTAACAGGAACTCATTTTATCTCCTCTCAGGAAGATTACAAACACCTCACACACACAGCCTAGCGTGCTACACTCTATTATTAACAAACTGCAAGTCACATGCATAACCCTTATGTAGCTTCCATTCTCAGACCTGCGTAGGAATGAAGTTGCGATAGCTTCTCTTATTAATACGGTTTTCTTGATGAACTCGACAGCGCAGTCCACTCTCGGAAAATATCCTATCACTGATTGCGAAAATACTATTGAGACCAGTAAGCTTCTCAATAAATGATATGTCAGATTTGAGTTCTGATCCTCATAAAACATAAGAAGCATTCATTAATATGGCTCCTCATATACTTCATCTTACACTGAACAAGATTCAGAAATTTTTGTACGGTCAACTCAAGCAGGAGTGAGAGTGAAAGAGACTGTGAGGGGCTGGTGGACCAGCCGTGACACGGGAAGTCTAACGAGAGATGGAACGAAATGTTCATCGCCTCCCTCATCGTGTTCTTTGTTCATCAAGAACGACTGCATCATGAATTCATGGTCAGAAATGCTGGGGTCAAACGGTTCGGCTTGAGTAACAGGTAGGCTGATTTGCTTCATATTTTTACAGTGGGAGCGTAAATGCGTCAGCAGATCGCCGAGTCGCCTTTCCGACACTCCGCATTTACGGCACTTGAAAGTCTTCCTGCCCCAAAAGGGCTTCGTCACGGCCACATTACGATTTGGTCGATTTGAATGTCTACTGAATACATGGACTAGGCAGCTACTTCGAATCTTAAAGCTCATAGAGCACTTCCTGCACTTCCAGCGCTTTCCGGTTTTCTTGAACGAGTATAAAACTCTCTCCTCCGTAACTTTCTCCTGCTTGACATGCTCTTTGGTAAGAAGCGGCTCAAAGAGTCCTTGCAACCGATGACCTATCAAATGTTGCTGTAACGTTTCAATGTTTGGCAATATCTGGGGACACACTTGACACTGAAAAATATTACTAGAACTCGGAAAATTGTTCTTGATGTGTAATCCAGGACTGTGACTCCTCTCGTGAGCAGCGAGCAGGGCCGGACTGCGGCAGACAAAAGAGCACGTCGAACATTGGACGCTCATTCTAGAATCGTCTTCTGAATTTTCATCACTTTGTTTTCCACCGTGGAATTTAATTATATGAAGTTGCAAGCTGACCAAGTCTGGCTGAGATTTTCCACAAATGTTACAGTTCGGGCAGTTTTGGGGGAGAGCGTCAAGAGAGGGATAATTTGGTTCCAATTCCCTCCATTTCATCTTGCCCTCCTCTCCGTGATCTTGAGTCAAGTGTGTGCGTAACCACTTGATGTTCTTAAACTTTCTTTTACACAGAGGACACATCTCAATGGCAGTTGGATCCCCAGGATTTTCCTCGGTCTCTCCGTCTTTCGGAGGCATTTCTTTCAAATCCCTCCCTTCTCTCAAGTCTTCGACTAACCCATGCGTATTTTGACGATGCACTTTTAGGAAATATTTGCTGCACAACTCTTTGTTGCAAATGTCGCACGTAACTCCCCCAGAAGTCCCGTTCTCGATGTTGATTCCGTGCATTTTCAGCATGTGCGTCTTCATGAAATACTTGTTGCACAGTTCTTTGTTGCAAATATCACAAAATGACCGAGACACCGACTGAGGTTTGCGTTCCTCCCTGCCCTCGACCTCAGCCCTGATTCGATCCAGGAATGATGTGGGTCCCGGATGCTGAGTGAAAACTCCATGCGCGCTGAGCATGTGTTGTTGCAAAATGTACCTGGAAAAAAAATCTTTCTTACAAATCTCACAGTAAGCTTGACTATCAGTTGCCGGAGAACTCAGCGGTGAAGGAATTCTTCCATTTAGTTCAAAAGGAGTCTTCGGAGTATGAGCAGACTCGCTGTTGATATGTTCATCCTGCAAAATAATTCCATGTTCACTCAACATGTGCCCGCGTAAGAAATATTTATTTCCTATCTCTTTCTGGCACACTTTGCACACAATTCCTTCCTCTCCGTGACGGTTGAGTTCGAGAATCATTGATTGAAGTTTACGAAGCTCCTGACTTGTGTCAGCCTCGCCATTTGGAGAAGAATTTGTATTATGTTTTAGTTCTGGAGTTTTCACTAATCGCAGGCCTTCATCCGGTTTGTTTTCTGTACTGCGCTCGTTCATATGGCTTGGTTTGTCAAAAAGATCAGCCGACAAGTTACTGACTTCCCCATGTTGCTGCATTTGCGAGTTGTCCTCGGACGCAGCAGAATTAAAGTTATGCATACTCTCTGGAACATGAGTTTTTGGTTCCTTACTTTTCTGTTGTTCAAGCTGCATTTGATTTTCATGGTGCTTCTGCTGGCGCAATATGAACTGATGGTGCTCTTGTATTTTCTGATGATGCGCTTGCATCGCAATCTGCCGCAATTGCTCTTGAGACAGTACGTGTTCCGGCATCGGTATTGGATCACTCGGCAAAACCTCTGATCCTGGGCCATGGAAGTAAAACTTATGCATGTGTAGGATATATGGACTCGCGAAAGACCTTCTGCATATATTGCACTCAGTTTCTAATTCCATCTCATTTGGATTTGGAGGTCGGCATTCCAGCGACTGTCTTTCAAATATTCTCGAAAGGTTAGCTGGAGTACTGTCTTTAAAATGTTGTTTCGAACGCTCTGAATATTCAGGAGTATAAATATTGTGTTTCTTCAATCTGTGTGTTCTTAGGAAATATTTGTTGCAGAACTCTTTGCAACACAATTCACAGAACGCATCTGGATTAATGACTCCTAATTGTCGAAGCTGTTCGGTGGTGAATTTTGTACCAGGTGGAGCCTGAACTATGGCTGGCTGACCCACGCGAGCTATGATTCCTGCCTCTCGCGAGCTGTCATCAGTAGAGTTACTTATCCCGCCCGGTGTTCGAGGCGGCTCCGAAGCAAGGTGCTCAGCTTCCTGCATCTCTTCCTCGTGTGGTCTGCTCAGAGGGACAGCCTGCTCTTTCAAAACGGGTGGCGCTCTGTCTTCAAACTCGTTTGCCTCTTGTGAAATGTCCATTTCTCTCTCCCCATCATTCTGAGGCTTTAGAACTGGCATTGGGGGATCGCTATCGTTTTCTCCTCTATCCTTCGACACTGTCGGATTGCAGTCAGTAGATTTCGGTTCAATTTTAACCTCAACATCGCCTTGATTTTCTTCCATAACCCCGTTGGTCTGTGGAATTTTAACTTTCCGAACATCATTGAACTGAGAAAACATTGAGTCGTTCATTAATATTCCTGAGTTATTACCTTTAAAATATGGTTCGGATGAGCCAGGAGACATTTGCTGAGTGTTTGGTTTATCATCGAAAGAATTATTTTCACCAAGCTGCTTTCCTTCGCTCACATCACTAGCTTCATTGGCGCGAGGAGAAGTACCGTCGAAAGATTTGGGCCTTTTGTTCCAGAGCATTGGATTTTCAAGAGTATCTCGATCCCTCATCATTGTATCCCAAGGACTGAAATTATCTTTTAAATCACGATCGGGCTTGCGTTGCTTCACAGGTAAGACATTGTGCGGCCTAAAATCCATAGGATGCCTTATCGGAGCTTCAGACACTGGCATGTGGTTCACAATATGCGGCCCATGAGCATGCAGCTTATGCGCATTGAGAGCAGACCTGGAACCTATATTACGGCGACAAGCATCACACCAACCCTCCGGTCGGTCCAAGTTAGGATTAGTTTTTGGAGATTTAATGGTAACTTCAATATTTACACCATGGATCTTGAGCTTGTGTCGTTTCAAAAAGTACTTATTACAGAACTCTTTTTGGCACAATTCACAGTAAGCATCTAGATTAATAACCCCTGATTTTGAGACAGAAGATGCGTCACTTTTACTCGAAGATGACTGAGACTTGGGAGTCATAGGAATTTGGATGGGGTGAGGGGGACGTAAAGCTGCTAAATTTCCTAGGTTTGCAGTTAAGAAAGCTCCGGCGTACGGAGACCCTCCCATGGATGTTGGGGTCATAGGAGAATGAACAAGAGGAGCCAAAAGTTGTGCATTTGAGCTGAGAGGTGTTGATGATCCAATAGGATTAGGAGGAGTCGGAGGCATCGGGGAACAACTTGGCTCTGGAGTGAAAATTCCATGCTTATTGGCTTTGTGGGTCTTCAAGAAGTATTTGTTGCAGAATTCCTTGTTGCACAGATCGCAAAAAGCCTCTTGGTTAAAAATTCTGGACTGACCCGGATTGAAACTACCTGGTTGGCTGGGATTCAAAGAGTTATCTCTGTCATTTTGTTGCATAAACGGTAAGAGGAACGGAGGGGGACCGAACGGCAGCAGTCCTGGCAGATTGAAACGGGCATCCACAAAAGACGGCGGCATGGGGATGGAGGCTGGTAGGGGTGTCACGGGGCTGCGTTGGGGATCTTGGGACGGGTTCGAGCGATTATCCCATCGTGGGCTACTGAGGTTCAACGGCCCAGTTTCACCTTCTTCTCTTTCGTATGTAGCTTGATTTTCAGTATGTTGAGGTCGTTGATGCGGCGGCTGTGGTTGTTGGTGATGCTGCTGTTGCTGTCGCTGTTGTTGCTGTTGTTGTTGCTGCTGCTGATGCTGTTGTTGTTGTTGCTGCTGCTGCTGATGTTGCACATGTAAGGGGTGTGGAAGTATCTGGTGATCTAAAGAGATTCTCTCATGGTGATTTTCAGAGTTTGCCTGTGAATCTTGTTGCTGCTGCTGCTGTTTCATTTTCAGGTGTTCTTTTTCTTCCCTTCGTTTTGCATTCTGTTCGTTTTGTATTCTCAGGGTTTCTGCAAAGACATGTTGCTGATAACGATGAAATTGTAGTTGCTGTTGCTGTTGCTGTTCTTCAAGTAATTTTTGATTGGTAATGTGGGCGTGGCGCAACAGCAGTTCATCTTCGGACAGCATTCTTCCGAGGTGTTCTTCAATAATATGACTACGCAAAGCTTCGTGGCTGTGCACTGACACTTGACAATGTGGACACTTGAAACTTAAGCCCCCATCTTCGCCGACCTTATTGTCTCGAAGTTCGCTGTCAGGATTAGTGAGAGACGTTTCTAAAACGTTGGCGCGACTCTTCTCGGCGTCGTCTATGTCCATCTCCTCGCCCTCAGCGCTGCCGCCGTCGGAGCCACCAATCTTGTTGGGTTTGCTCTGTTTGCGGCGCTTCTTAGCCGAGTCTAGAGGCGACGCAATGGAACTCTTCTGTCCGGCCGAACTGTTGTCGTCACAACTGCCGTCTTCGTCCTCTGTGGTCACTTCTTCTCCAGCGGGAGACGCGGCTCTGGTCACCGACGATGCATTAAGCAAATTTCCCGCATTCCGGCGGGCGAAATCTTCGAGAGTCGCTGTGTATTGCGCTAGGTATGTTGAGGGGACATCTTGACCATTCATGGGGGATGTTGCGGTGCTGGTCTCGGGCCGCGATGTGACCATGGCTTCAATGGACCTCGAGTTCAGCGCGGTCGATGCCATCTCATCCTCAACGACCTGTAACAAACGTAAAATGAAGCGTGTAAGTATCTCGCGATCGCTACTCGAAAGTATTAAAATATCTACCTTTTCACGTGTTTGGAATATTTTTTCCTAAAATCTATTAGTCTTTTATTATTCTGTTGTTTCTTAGTAGTTATAACATAGAGATCTAGCTGGATGAAAATAATGAGGTCGAAACTAAAGAAATGTCCGATTTTTTACGATGGCATTTCAAAGGTACATTAACAATGAATTATACCGTGTCATTGTTAATAAATGTTAAACTAACTCACTGTACTTGTTCCGCAGAATAAAAAATTGGGATCCTAATTCTTTAATTTGC
This sequence comes from Orchestia grillus, assembly GCA_014899125.1. Taxonomy (NCBI): domain Eukaryota; kingdom Metazoa; phylum Arthropoda; class Malacostraca; order Amphipoda; family Talitridae; genus Orchestia; species Orchestia grillus. Next base: position 31,227 of record VOMN01114913.1, on the reverse strand, counting down.
TCTTCAGCATATTTCTTTGATGTTAACTCATCCCACTATATATTAATATCCCACCCAGTTGATGTTTTAAACTATCCTTAGAAGACGGATCCTGGGCGTCCCCTATTCTAACAAATTAATAAAAGCAGGATGGTTTCTTTGTGACGCTCTTAAGAACTTAGATAGGAGAAAATTCCCGGGTCCTCATTTCTAGCTAATCAGTGGCACTGTCAGAGAAGGCAGTCCGTATCAGTGGTACTGAAAATAACAATATTTCATGTCAGATTTACCGTATATGAGAGGGCATCTTAAAAAATTAACATCCCTTGTCCAACCATTTCTGGCGGGGCACGTCAGCTAGTGTTTGTAAAAAGAGAAAGTATTTATCGACTATGATCAGCATCGTCTAGCAGCTACGTTTGGGCGAATTGAATGTACATTTACAATCAATGCATGGCAGTCAGGGACAGCATTGTTCTATGAACACCCTCCACCGTCACGAACGTACGGAAAAGTATGCTCTGCAGGTTCCTTCATACGGTAAGACAGCTGCTTGTTACGAGGCCCGTTCCAACGTTCGGCAAATACTCAATGTGTGTCACGCGCCTCCCGGCCACCTTCCAGTTCCAGGTGTGTGTCCTTTCCTGTGTCGTGACATTATTGAACCGTAGGTCATCTTTGCGTTGCGGCTCAAATTATCCTGGGACGATTTCATAATTTGTTCTCCTATGGTGATATGATGCACGTCTTGTCTTGTTGAAAATGTCCGATTTTGGCATGACTGTGTCATCAATGAGTTTATGAATTAGATTAGTTTTCGCGCAATAGCGTAGTACCAAATTTGAATGCTTGAGTTTCTATGGATCTGTTCAAGGACGTGAAAAAAACGGCCGACACCAACTCCTAGGGACTCGCTACTCTAACGAAATTAAAAGGAAAAAATGAGAGCCTCCAATTCGTGGTCAAATGCTAATTGAAATATGTTGAACAGATTCAGAGAAATGTGACAAAATGTTACTAAATTTTAATTGCGAGCGAAGGTACAGCTTACGCTGAGAGGAAAACCAAACTTTTATTCTTGCTGAGGTCAGGCACAGCCCCAAACATGAAATGTACGCGTCACATTTTTGAAATTTAAGCAATTTAAATTTTAATATTTTCATATGATGTTCCGTACCAAAGTAATACGCCCATGCATGCTTGTCAGCTTGAGCATGAGCGCAGCCTGATCATCTCTGGCCTTGGAGAGCTGCGTCGCGCGTCCCTGCAAGCGCAACGATCCGAAGTGCTGCAAATGTCCCGGATGCACTTCGAAAATATGAGTATATTTTAAAATTTTTTAAGCAAGAGTCTTCCTGAGTTTGAAGAGTTTTCCCTTTCTATAGAAGATAATGGACCATGATTTGCCTGTTTTTACAATCGAAAATTCATTTCAGAGGCTCATGGATTCTTGAAAATTCACAGTAACCAACACATTTAAAAGTTATAGGAATGCTCTTAATGAATGAGAAACAAGAGACCGAGAAACAAAAATGCATTGTGAGGCTACATCCGTTGGTCCTATACTGGTGCCGTGACCGAGGTCCGATGGCCCCAACCGACTCCGAGTTCAAATGACGTCCCGCCTGGTCATCATTGTTATACCAGGGGAATGCCTCATTATGGGTCTTCGTTTTCCTGCCACACGCGTCTCTTAACAATCTTTGAGTTTACAGGAAAGTGTGTCATTGTACAAATGAATACATGATTAGCCTATTTCAGCATGCTTTGAAACATAAGTACACATTTGATTCGAAAAAAGATTTTATGGCTTTGTTAAAATGTGATCAGCTTTATGTGTATCTTTATTATCATAATAGCGAAGAAACCACCCCGGGGAATGTGACAGTCATGTTACACGAATGAGACTCAGTCGTGCGAGTCGAAGTTAAAAATTAGTAGCGTTTTTGTGCCCGGTAAAATTAAAAACGTAATAACTTCCGGCCAATTGGGCGCCACAGCAGGATGAGTTCATAAAAATTCAGTCTCGGGCAATGTTATTCGCCGCTCAATCAATCATCTCCTCTTGATGAGCTCGCCACTAAATGGGCCCATTTTGTATCTCTTTCGTTGGATTAACGAGTTCCAGGTAGAAGTAAATGCTCTCGCTTTTTAGGATAGATCAGAACGATTCCTGTGTAATCCGACATACGATGCGCAAATCATAAGGTAAGATAGGTTAACCTACTTACACATAAAGTTCACTTTTCATTTAATTTTACTTGTTTTTTTTTAGAGTGTAGGAGTCTGTAGGTCATTTGTGTCATAAATAGAACAGTGGAAAAGTGTCGTCCAGTTGTTGAAATAAATACGATTCCGTGAAGGGGACGGCGAGAAGTCATGGGGTGCCATAAACCTAAATTGAGAAATAAATCAATTTTATGTCACTTTTATACTTCATGCGTAAGTTATTTCAGCAGAAAAACATAGAGGGACCATGCAATTAATGAATTTTCTATTGTCATTACTTCTGCTCTTACCCATCTCATATGGTATTGTTACCATCATGTGTGCATAAGATGGACGTTATACATTAATGGGTTAATGAAAGTTAGGACATAGTCGTGGTGAAATTCTTTCGCTAAACGCCTTATTTTCATTATATTGAGGATCTTCACTGACACTACGGGACTATATTATATTGAGGATCTCCACAGACACTACGGGGTTTGTTTAGAGCGTTTGAAAGAAATACACTCGCTTCGATGGCGAAATTTGTTCATAGATAGCTTCAGAAAATCCGTAGTAGTTGACCACATTTATTTAAGCTCATTCGTGCTTGACGGATAAGAATACCGACCGATCGAAGCCATGGAAGCGGGAATATCGATAACAATTATGGATTAAAAGTAAAATGCGGGCTCAGCGAGGACCCTATTCCCTCATTTATTACTGAGACAGGTGAGGGCGGCCGTAATTACGTCCGTCCAGGCTCGTAACTCTCTTCAATAACGAATAAAAACTCTAAAGAACTGGCGATATTAATGCTTGAACCGGATGTACCGGAGCGTGAGGGGAGCCCGCACCAGTCCCAAGCGCAGCAGCACGGCCGCGGTGAGGGCATGGGACACCACGGAATGTCATCCGACGGTCAGTGACAGCGTGCGAGCTGGCGTTAACTTAGAGAACGTCGCTAAAAGGCCTACCTCAGTTGAATTGGTCGTGAAGTGTTTATTAAATGGCGTGTGATTTCTTTTTAATATTTTTTAAAGCGCAAAATTAACACGCTCATTTGTTTTTTAGTTTTACGACGGTATATAGTTACTTTACATTGTTCACAGAGCATGTAGTGGCACTTTTTTTGCGTGGCCCTGCGTATGTGCAAATGCGGTCACACATCATCGATAAAATCAAAACTTACTCGTGCCTCAGGGGAGGCGAGGAGGTGCGGAGGAGCGAGGCAAGGCTTCACCCCAAATTCTGGAGTTACGAGCCCACGAAATCGATCGAAGAATGACAGCCGTGTTCGTTACTCAACGTGACGTATTTACAGGAGTATTTACCCCGATTGATCAGAAATGCAGCAAGTCAGAGTAAGTGAGAGCCTTGATAGCTTCGTGTTCCATATTTCACTGCGAAACAGAACTGATTCGAGATGTGCACGCTCTTTCCATAGATTTAAGCCTCATGGGCTCCCCCAGAAGACCTACCGGCAACATTAAATCTTTTCAAAGTACTAGAAACCTAGAAATTTGAGCAGTGAAGGCACAGGCACAGCTTGCCTTCAACAACTTGTTCTTGCTGGTAATTATTGGTCTGGCAATTCAAAGAAAAGCTTTGGCTGTAAAACAGTATTACCTACGTAGTTCTGCGACGGGAATGACTTCATGTAAGATATCATTAATTAATGTTCTCCAGAACTGTATAACCCTGCAAATTTAAATGGATCGAGACTCAAAAGTGAGAACTCGATCGCTAATTACGACGTTCCTTGATCAGCGTGTAACTCAAACGGCATCTTTTATAGGTAACTTCTGGACAGATTCATTCGCCGACAAGCTGCGATCAACCGAAATTCAAAACGCAAGAAACGCTTTTTTCAATAACCTGGCTGTGCACTACTGTAAATCGATGATTTCATCCGCCACGCTGTACAATAGCGACTGGGTCAACGGTTTTCTGTAAGAACTGAGAAGTAAGCGGTACTAAAATAATAAGTGCAAAATTTACCTGCGTATATGAAATTGAATTTACTTGCGATCGCCTCTTGAGCTTGTGAGCATAAAACACAATCTTTGCTCGGTTATTTCGAAACGCAGAAATTGTAAAACACTTTACACACGCACATCAATTAAACATTTTCAGATCCTAGAAGAAATGCTTACTTGGTTGTCTAGAAATCATAAAGAAAGAGCAAACATGACACGTTGATGTGAGCGAATGCGATCAATGTTTTGTACATGTTTTACCCTCGCGACCGCATCCTCTACAGTAACATCACTGGCTATTGTGAACCCATATCTCGGCGGCATTATGCGGTCTGTTCTCAAATCACTGACCACTTTCGAACCTGTTTGCATTAACGTGACATGCTCACATTTTGTTTGACTTGAATAGCTCAGGCAACGCGTCGTTATCTATTGTTCATTCGCATTAATTCGCTGCGATTCAATTACACGAACCTGCACGGGACTCTCTTTGAGGTTCTTTACGTGTCATTGAATTATTTAAGCGAATTCTTCACGCTCGAGGCGTGCGTCATCAACTTCAATACAATTTTTGATGCTCGTTCTTCATGATCAAACAGTGTACATTTTGATCGAAATCTTCCATTGCGATCATGCAAATCGAGGCCCGTGCGTACACTCGAGGCGTGACGTCTGTGGCCGGGACGTGTGCCGCGCGCTCAGACTTCAACTTTAAAACAATGTACTTTAATGCACGTACACGCAATTACGCCGGCGTCAGTGCGCAGTTCACTTGAGGAGCTAGCGGGTCGCTCCTCCGTAATGTGAAACTTGGTGCACGTAACACATACCATAGTCACAGCCAGGTGACGTCACGTATGGGAGACATCGATGAACCGTGGCCGAGTGCGACCGGCGTTTGTCTTACGTTGAATAAGATGCGGCAGCTGGAGAGTTTGTCGTTAGGCCGTGTCAATTAGGACGCCATGTTCGGCTCCATCCAGTGAAGCTGCTCCAGCCGTTGTGGCATACATTCGAGCTCTGAGAATTGGCATGTAATTTTGCGACTCACTGAGCCCAGTTGGAAAAATTTCATATTTCTCAAATTTCTGCTTGCTGCTTGTACTACAGATTTTCAAATTTGTATAGTTTGAGTTTCCTCGCAATTTATCGTTAAAAATTATTTTTAAAATGTTTTGAAAACGTTAAATATGTTACATGTCATCAGTGCCCCTATAAGTATTTTGTGAAGCATAAGTTACGTTAAAATGGAACCAAAATGATAGTTGAAATAAGAAACGCTGATTCATTCTTCTTTAAGAATACTTTATACACTCCACGTGTGTGGAGGTTACGGGTTATACAATTTTTTACTTCAATTCGGCGAGGATGAAACTTATTTCATCTATATACGTCATTAAAAACATCTCATGTTAAAACAAACTTTCCTTATTCGTTGAAAACTTCAGTTTTGGTTTTATTAGGAGCTGTAATACAGTGCGATTAAATATGATTATTTGTTAGAATACGGGATACTCACTACGACTATGATCACTTTTCAACGATGCCTATAATATGATAATTATATGAACAAATCACGAGGTAGACATTACCTAAGGAAACGTTCACGAACTAGTAAGCGTAGTACAGTGTTGCATGATAGAGCTCAGTCATTAAATATGCAAGATATTTCTTATTTTTTGCACTGAAGTAACATAAATGCAAAGATCTATTGGTCTCCACCGCCCGAATTGAGTTAACCGGCGGCTTGTGAAAACATTGGCGCTGTATGGACGATTGAATCAATGCATGAAATACATCCCATACTCACGGTCGCGTTCTCAGAACGAACCCATTTTTGACGCCGGACACCTCATTACTTGTTTGACATCATTTTTAACAGCCTAAGACAAAGAAAAATATCGTGGGACAAGGACATTTTTCTGGTCTGATCAAAAAGCCGCTTTGTATATGTCAGCAGCACGTCCCTTTGAGAGCCTGATACAAGACAGCTTCCAATAATTGGCTTGAGAAAAATTCTGTCAGAGCTACTTTACTATTTTAAAAACAATCGAACAGATCGAGCAGGCTTGGCAGGGGAAGCATTTAAGCCTGGCTTCAATCAAGCCATCCTTTATATAGAAAACTTTGTGCTCCAATAAAGAAAGAGGTTTTTGTTTCTGTCGCTCTTTGCCTGTTTGAAGAGTTGCGAAAACTTTTGCCAGACTAAATAACGCTCAGTATTTTTTGGCAAACGGACGCAAGGGTGCATCGAAAGTGATTTCAGTAAGTGCGCCGTGTGGAGCCTGTCTCCAGGTTTAAGCACGCGGTCAAATTCAGTGAACACAGAAGTATTAAAAAATCTCAGTTTTCAAAGATTTGCAGTAAATTTGCGATTCTGCCGGGTTTTAGCGCGACGTTGAAGCCTTTTCATAATCTGCTAAAATTAAAGGTTTTAATGTTAAAAATATACAATATAATATATAATATTTAATGTTTAGTGTAGATTACGTGCCGTAGTAACCGTATTTTTATCATAAAATCATACCTTAATTGCCGAGTAGAATTTTGCGATAAAACACACTAAACTGGTTGAAAACAATTGCAATCAAATGCAGAGTAGCATTAAACATCAGCTTTTAATTTTACGTTAATAATTTATTCAGCCTCAAAAACTTTGAAACTTCAATTCCACCCTTGATGAATTTTGCTCTAAACATCGACTCCATCAAAAAGAAAAGCACTCAACAACCTGCGCTCGTGTGTCCAGGCATATGCAAAAAGCTCAGGCATAAAGGAATTGCTTTTGGTTTTTGACGTAGAAATATGGTTTCCGATGAATTTACGGTGTTTGTTCTTTCGCTGACATCGCATTGATTTTGTAAAAATGTAGAGTTTTCAAAAAGGTTTCCTGAGATCATTTTAATAAATACTGAAATAGTTTTCAATGCGAACCAAAATGTATATGATTATTAATTTAGGAAACATTTGATAACATTAGTGGATCCTATAATTGAACCATAAATTCAAAGCGATCAATTCATTTTATTCGAGTGGATTTTATTATATATAATTTCATTTAATTTTATGTTTCACTCCATGGTATTTTTGCTAGTCATTCGCAATCTCGCTGCCTTGAATGTAATTGTGATCACCAATTCAACATTCAACATTCACCTAAAATAATTTTTTCAACAAACATCAGTAGAGAAAGGCTTGGCTTTTAACTATCATTTTACGATGGAATCGGAGTGCCCTTTACGAATTAATCTCGTCCTTCAATGGACGTTGCGAGATGACACGGGAATTCTTTACATTAAATGCCGCGCGCATGACGCCTAAAATTAAGAACACATCAAAACCATTTGCTTTAGTGCCCAAAAGTTCAGGCGACCAAAAGCCAAGAGTCCTCGGCTCATTTTGTATTTTCTTTGAAAGACATATTGGTTTGTTGAAGCGAGTAATTTTGCTGAAAGAAAAAGTACACAAACTATATATGACAGCAGAGCTGCAATTAACTCGCGTGGTATCATTGATTCGCGTGCATTTTCATCGGAGAAAAGCATACACATATAGAGTACAAGTATTCTGTAGCGCAGTTGTTCACATACTCGTACTTTGTACAACAGTAGACATGCACATCATAGTCGCATGGACACATCAATTCATGCTTACTCTAAATATTTAAAATCCTTCCCATGTTATACATAGGTTGTCAAATCATACCAAGTTCCTGCGATGGCTGTAGGGTAATTTAAATAAACCACTCACATTCGTGTGATATACCTCACATTTGTATCGTTCGATGCATCTCAAGCGGTACATTTTATATTACTTTGAAACGGAAATTGCTGCAAATAAAAACTAGATCTTAATGAATATAATTTCAAGTTTTAGTTTCACGATTTGGTAGCAGAAATTTGGGTCCGTTATCAGAGGTTCAGACGGCAGAGATAAAAGTTTTATAATAGTTGAAATAGAGCGACGCATCGGAAAAGTTTATCCTATTTTAAATTTGCAAGCCGATTGAAGTGTGATCACATCAGTGCTCCTATCAATTTTTGCATTTAAATGATGAGTATTTTGCAGTTTAAATTTTATCCTTGGAAGTTTGTACTTTCACATAATAATATGAAAATATCTTAACGAGTACGATCGAATCAGCAATGATGAGACGTAAATTTTTTCTTCCCTCGCACGTATGCCGAGATACCGGCCGTTAAAGGATAAATAACTTAATGAAATAATATATTTTTCAGAGAGAGCAAATCTACTCAATCATTTTATACATTTTGATATCAAATTAACTCGTGTTTCTTGCAGCTAAATTAAACAGCGACGAGTAAAGTACTAATTTTATTGAAGCTGAATTTTAAAATTTTTTGAAGCAACCGAATGTGATATTCCAAGATCACAAAGTGTTGCGACAGTGCTCTTAAGATTGTTCCATGTATACAAATGTTCTTTGCTCGTTTCGGAGCTCATGTTGCAATATCCATGGACTACAACTATTTTTAAAGCTCTATATCTCTGCGATTTGACGAACGAATTGCGGGAGTGCATGTCGACCTGAATATCGAGACGCTCTGCAGGAATTAATTTCGTTCGTGAAATTTACAGCGTCTTGATTATTGAGCTGGCTCCGGCCTTCTCAAACGCCATTTGTGGCTTGATTTTTTAAAACCATTTTAGATCCTTAATATTACGTGGTGCGCTACTTAAAAATATAGTAATTTTTGAAATTTTAAAAAATCTTCATCATTAAAAAGCTATTTTTACGAAAACCGAAAGAAAACGAGAATCAACGAATATATACAACAAACAAATGTCCATATCTACTGCAAGATAAATCATTGCTAGAAGACAATTCCTCCGCACTTCAACCAGAATGTAAATCACTCGCAAAAATTAGCACAATAACTACAAATCTTCACTGAATTACACGAATACAGTATGGAGGCTCCGATCACCGAAAGAGAAATTATGATATTTCGATGAAAAGAGTGATTTACAGCGGGATGGTTTAGTGCAAGATGATATGCCCCATTATCTACCATGAAAGCATTTTTCAATTGCAAGCTGATGACCTCAATGAATCTGGAACACGTACGCGCTTGTAGCAGAACGTACATGACAGCGCTGTGCAATTAATAAGGCGTGCGTCTCTATAAGAGATTGCATGCAATGCAGGTTTGCTTTAAAAGATTGCAGTGCAGGTCTGCTATAATGGATTGCAGTGCAGATCTGCTATAATGGATTGCAGTGCAGGTCTGCTATAATGGATTGCAGTGTAGGCTTGCTATACAGGATTGCAGTGCAGATCTGCTATAATGGATTGCAGTGTAGGCTTGCTATACAGGATTGCAGTGCAGGCTTGTTATTAAAATTTCAAGGTAGTCTTGCTATAAAAGATTGCAGTGAAGGTTCGTTCCCAGCGCTCGCTGCGGTCGTCGATTGTCAGAGTACCTTGCTGAAAGTACGAAGCATCTGCCTGGATCCTTGACAGAGCATTCTTCTTCGAGTGTTGAACAAAAGCAAATCTCAGGCAATGATAGTAAAATGACTGTCACTTTATGAAACGGTATCGAGAACGATACATCGGGCAGTTGAGAGTTAGCTGTCAGCTTTGGTTCTGTCACGTCCTTTCATTTGCGAAGGTAACTCAATCCATTTTTTCCTAAAAATTATTCGTTTCATTTTGGAAAGTATTCGAAACATGTTGAATTGAAAAAAAAACATTTAAATTTGTTTTCAGCCTCAACGGATATCCTGCATTGCAATTGCAGTGCAGCGCAGGACTATTCAGAGGACCGGTAATATTGGTTTGCGTTTGGTATCCTTACTTGTTTATCTATTAGCTTATTACTATTGATAGTTTACTGAGTCTATTCGAAATGTGGTAGTCCATGTACATTCGTTCGTGTTAAGTGGACATGCATGCTATAATATTAGCCTACATCAGCCATTTGAAAAAAAAATTCGAAAGAGTGTCAATGAGCCAAAAACACCAATTCATTTTCATTTATTGAAAGATATTAGACACTTTTCCTCAGAATTTAGCACCTAGGTTATTGCGACTGTTAAATATCGTTCTGCGAAAACCCGGAACCGCATCTGGCAGTACGTGCATTTTACAGGGACGTAGAGTCTTTTCTATATTCATAGTCACAATACCATTAAGAATTGTACAATCTATGGCTTCCTGCCTGCATAAACGCATAGCTGTGAGTCCGCTTGGTTGAAGCCTGGCAAAGCACTTTGCCCAAACGCGCGCTGCTGGGCTCCTGTCATATTACGCGTTTTTGCAGGATACTCTTGAGTGGTGAAATAACGCTCTCAATCAGGACCGTTGATTGTTGTAGACCTGCCATCGCTCGGTGAAATTTAAAGCAACTGGCGACTCTTAAAACGGACTACTCTCCACGGAGCTCCAATGTAATGCTAACCGGACTTGACAAACAGTAGAGTAACGCGACATTTTCAAAATTCAATGTTCAGTCAATAAATGAGACGTGAAGATTTAAATAGATTTTATGCAACGTATTGCGAGAAATTGAGAATAAATCAATACAATTTAGGCCATCAAATATTTTGAAATTACATCGGCACATCAAGAGGTCTCATCATCCACGTCGGAAATGCCATTCCAGTCTTCCTGATAAGTCCAAATACCCTGCGTCACAAACCGCAATTGGGGCGAAAAGTCACCCCATTTTGGCCTCTTTAAAGCGGCCGATCGTTCGAGAGTTGAGAAGCCCTCTTTATTTCCTCGACTTCAAGGTCAAGGCGAGCGAGCTTCAGAGTTGAGAAGAAGATTCTTCTACCAACAGGTGCGCGCGTCGCCGCTAAACCTCCCGCAAGGACCTCCCCGCTGTCCATCTGCTCTCAGCACCCCGGCGCCAGCGGAAGCGTGTCTTCCGCGCAATTTTCGGCCGATCCTGCTGGCGGCGCAGCCCAAAACTCGAGAACCATTGCATTTTACTGAGCACTTATCAGTAAGGTACTAGTCTTCGAGACTCACCTGCGTGGATTCATGTGAAAAATTCTTGGTGGAGTTTGAACCGCTCTCGCTGGCGCACTCGTGTTAGCAACTGCAGAGAGGAGTCGACAAAGGGGGCGCTGGCACCATCTAGTGGCAGAACCAGAGGCGAAGGAGCGAGCGCACGTGGGACTCCAAGTCAGGATCGATGCCGAGCGGCGACGGGATGCGGGAGAAGAGTGTGAGAGGGAGTAGGTCTGACAGGGCCGACCTGAGCCACACATGCAACAACGACACCAGCTCGATCACAACTGAAGAGGCCTAGATAGCAGCAGCTGCAGCACCGCACGCCACCACACAACTCAGGCTGGCAGGCGCCTCACGAGCTCAGGCGAGCGGGGCTGGCCTTCAGGACACGAACGCCAATCAGACACTTCTCGCCTTGGCTCCACCCACCGACCCTTTTTTGACTTACCCTCGCTACCCTCACTATTGGATGCCGGCTTTACGAGGGCGGTGTGGTTTTAAGAACGCTTTGCAAGGCACCACTGAACGGGTTAACTTTAAAACCGATCAAGTTTTAAAATGGAGGCACTGATTTTAAAGGATTCTCAAGACGAGCGTAAGCTGGCTGTGGGCGGTTCTTTGGGAGCTCCATGAGGATCTCGGTGGCACCGCCAATGCCCTGGAGGGCACGTTGCTCAAACGGAAGTACTTGGCAATTTTGCATTCGCAAATTGGAGAGCTTTATTTATCATATCCCTGGAATTTTTCATGCCCATTTTTTGTATTATCGTTTCATCTTTTATTAGTTGCTAGAAATGAGCGATAGAAACTTAAATGAAGAAGGGCATAGCGAGGAAGGCATCTGCTGAGCGAGTGTACGTGTGCAAGTGATACGTACGATTACGATGCGATCAAGTCAAGATCAATAAGTGAAGTATAAAGTTCGCCGTGTAGGTTAAGCCACATCATTGCACCTGGCAGGCGGACCACCTAGCGGAAAATAAACTCACATTTCAGAGCGTTGGTAACTTTTATATGTATGTACGTTGATCGTCAGAGCGAGGTTTACACTTTAAAGGAATGGTAGGGAGGTAAACCGAACTCAACATCGCCAAGGCGCTCAATTAGAGGCAAAATACTAACTAAAAATCCTTTACGTAATGGACTGAAGTTTCTTTGCATAACATGCTGCACAGAGACTTTAAATTCAATAACTCGATCTAGAGTCAGATTCGTGCCCGAAATTGGACTTAACTCTTTTCTCCGTGTCGTACCCTCCCTGCATGAAAAAGTTTCTTAAAACAGTACAGCCCTCCAATCATCCATCATTAATGAGCATTTTTTGTCTGGCATTTTAAATAATTACAAAGTAAGGGATTAAACATTCTGGGGAGCTGCAGAAGATGCTTTTTTCTCCTCTTGCTGCATGCTGGGGTACGACAGGCGCTGCATGGACCCGAGAGGCCGGCACTGCCTGGGTGCCATGAGGACACACCAACGCGCAGGAGGTGAGACGGCTTGTGACCTGTGGCTCTTCATGAGAAGTGCATTCTGACCGCTACTGGCTTGGAACGGCTCTTAATTTACGGGTCCAACTCCACAAAAGATAGAAGTACTGGGGAATGCATAATATAAGATTGTGAATAGTATGATAACTTTGTTGGATAACGCATATTCTGATATCGTCATACAGCTGCAGCAATGTCTATAGAATAGTGAATTTCCTTCTGTGTGAGATGTCATTTTTCACACTCAGATTTGAGCACAAGGTGTATATGAAGTCTAGTGATTTCAATGCTGTGTATATTTAACACGTCTAACATTTTAGCTAAAAGTAAGAAGATTACGTTAACTCGTTAATGAAAAATAGAATTTAAAGATTCAATTGGATGAAATAAGAAAACCTTCATTTCTGGTTCAATATGCGACCTATTCTTACGTACGCAGATCAGCAACCAAAAAAGGCTGCAGAGAGCAGCAGCACGTCTAATTAGTCCTATGTTCAGAAGAATGAATCCCACTTTTAAGCTGAAATTCTTGTTATGTCCTTGAATACGAAGTGATAATAGAAGTGAGTTCGTTTTTTTCATGTACACAACCCGTTCAAATTAGAGTGCATTGTTTTATGATACTGGTGCTACAGAGCACTTAAATTACTCTAAACCCAATGAACACAGAGCCTGTATAGTCGGGTTCGGAGATCGAGATACGTACGTTTTCATAGCTCCATGCGGCCATAAATTCACATTCAGGCAAGATCGAACCCTCTCACATATTTCGTACAGTGTACGTATGTTCTGGACGCAGTAATTCTTCGGGTGCGTCTCGAATTCAACTTGCAGGGGAGTCGAAAGTAGTTACACGCATGAGATTTTATTTTTCAATAAATATCTTGCTTGCTAACATTTAGAGGACTCACACAAAATGTTCATTTTATAATGTAGAGCAAAAATTTTAATCAAAATTTCTTCTTTTACATGGCCTCATATAAACACAAACAATATATGATGCACGATAGACGTATTCAAATAAAATTTAAATATTGTTGTATGTTTAAATTTAATTTCGGATTACATGTTGGCAATTACTGCTCGGAGACGGTTTTTACTGTGAAATTAAGTGCTAGCAAGCTTGTGGTGGTATATATGTATGAACCCATTTATCAGCGCATACTTTCTTCAGTTATTCAAGATTCATCGGACTCCTCTGATGAACCTTCTTCTTCAGTGTTCCCGCCAAAGATATTCGATACATGGAATTGAGGTTCGGAAATTAGCTTGGCCATGGGAGAACATTGATTTTCTGAATTAATGAATGATTTTCTGAATCATTCAAAAGTTAATTTTGCCCCGTTATCGTGCTGAAACGCTCATTTCCATTTTAGAATAACGCTTCCCACTTGGAATGAGACTCTTCTCCAAAATTTTAGGGTACGTGGGCTTGGGCACCTTCTCATCAATGATACGAAGTGCTCCTGTGCCATTTGCTGCGAAACAACCCCTGACCATATGACACTGGCACCTATGTGCAGCACAGTTGGAACGGAATTATGCATCTCCTATGCTGTTCCTTGTATCCTCCACACATGACGAGCGGAGTTACGACCAAACAATTCAATCTTGCTTTCACCAGACCGAATAACACTCTTCCAAAATGTATGTCTCTTCTCCAAGTGTTTTTTTGCAAAGCTTAGAGTACTTGAAACTGTTTTTGTGCAGCATTGGAGTTTTACGGGGCATGAAACGTTTGATCCAATTGCTCTACTTTATGTGTTTTCTCTCATTTCTGTCCCGGAGGCTTCCCTATCAATTTTTGAAGCCTTAAGTGAGTTATCATAAGTTATACTTTTAATCTTCCTCACCAAAAGTCGACGAGACCTAAAATCAATCATCCGTGGAGCACCTGACCTTGGTGAGTTTGCGGTTGAGTCATATTGCTTAAACTTACAAATAATTGAACCAACGGAAAAGTATGGTACATTAATCTGTTTAAAAACCTTTCTGTACGATATTGCTTAACAATTCAGTTGAACTAATTGATTCCGCAGATATTCTGAAACTTCTTTGACTTTCTGCATGAAGTCTTGTAGGTGACTGCAAGCTACGACGGCTCATTAGTGACTAACCATTTAATTCCATGCCGAACGAAATTTGAATTTTCCGCTCAGAACATTTAAAATATTCTACAAATAATTCAGAAACGGTTTGACGGGAAAAATACAATATTTTGACGGGAAAGTTGGTTCACAGAATTGGTTGAAAACTTTTGTCAACTGTCACATATGAATTTAGTGTATATGAAGCCAGTTACTTGTAAAGTTCCATACTTTATTATACTATTTCAATTATTAACTAAAATTTGTTTCTGTTGAAGTTTTAAGTATGCTGGCTTGCCATACGTTTAATGAAAAATTGATTTTAAAGTGATCTAAGACTTATGTTCCTCCACTTGTCACTGCTGCATCGAAGTCAAGTACGTGTAGATAAGTGATCTGTTTGAACATTCTTATTCAAAATTCTTCCATACTAAAATGCTTGTTGAGTATGGGGTACAGAGTGACGCAGAAAACATGTCCGAAAGTTTATTACGTATTTTAGGTATCTAACTAACAAAAATAGAAAAAAAATAAAGGAAAGGAGTTATGATTAAGTTTTATTTCGTTCCATAGATGCCTGAGATAGTTTATAAATTCCCGATCAATTGTATGGTCTCTCTGTCTATATAGAAAAGTGAGCTAGATATCTACATCAGCAAGTAATATTGTGGACCATATTTCAAGAAGTGTGGTTCGCTATTCACCAATGTAAGTGTGTGTTTCTTTGTTCCACGGTTTGAATAGAAACATTGAGCAAAATAATTCATGCAGGTAATGCGGCTGCACATCGTTTTCGACAATATGAATCCATTAAGATACTAAGCGATTGCACGCATCTGAAATGCCCCAATTCAAGTCTATCTTGTTTATTGTTCCTAACCAGTATGATTTACTACCCTTTTCCTAAATATATTACAAGTGTAGAAGTGCCACTCGTATTTCTGCTAGGTAGAACCTTAAACTAAGCGAATTATTGGACAATCTGATTATACTCAGAGCAATTATGGGTGGCAAGCATGTAATGGAAAGCTCATCCTACGTTGAAGCGGAATACAGAGGGGGGAGGGGGGAGGAAGACACATTTTTCCTCACATTGGTATCAAAAACGGGTATTGATAATATCTGTCCGGCAATCGAATTTATGAATGGCAGTGGGTTTCTCTCGCCTGTCAATTTTCAAACTACCAAATTCGGGTCCATAGCCCTTTAACAACATCTATCTTGCCCCTGAAATATACGAACGTGGGACTCGCAACGTGCTGAGTCGTGCCTGTGTGAGCGATTAAGGCGTGATAAACGCCGTTTAATGTTCACTGAACTGGTGAAGCGGGGAACCGCGTGAACTGCTGCGGTCTCAAATCTGGGGCTTGTATATGTTGCGATAAGCAGCGCAGTTTACGGGGCTCAACATATGTTGTGCGGAGGTGCATTTTGAAATTCAAATATATTACTAGGGTCAGGAGTGTTCGTAGCCATTCATAAGCGATATGCGGAGTGTTGATAGTTTTTCCTAATTTTTACGCTGCTTAGAATCAACATCGTTTATTATTTTTAACTATAATTTAAAGGAAGGTGTTAAAAGATTGTAATTTATATTACTTCATTGCAGTAAACGTTAAAACCAAAATTTCAGCTTCAAATGGGACCCCAATCTTAATATAGCAGATTTGAGCCCTGCTGCTGAATTAGCTAGCAGCGGCACGTTGTACTTTTCTTAGCTCATTTTCCTGTATTTTGAAGTTAATAGAGTTTAACATAAAATCCATTTCCACTCGATGATTTATGAATATATGCAAAATTCAAAGAGTATTGATATTTTTGCAAAATAGAAATAATTCACAAAGTTTTTCACTGTCATAAATTGCTCAGTGTTCACTATAAAAATTATGAGCACCTTTTATTTACGCTTACATATAGGTTTTCGACTCAACTCTCATTGGCAAATGGAGCTATGCAGTGGCGACTCGGATGATATCCTGAGTAGAGCGGAGCCTATGTAGGCTGCGTGACCAGAAAAAGACCACACATAGTTCAACAAGGTACTGGTCCTACCTCCCTTCAAATAGGGAAGAGACAGAAGTGGCTGTCAGAAAGCGTGTACGTCTCCACCAGCTCCAACATCTGACCTGTTGCAGTCCAGTGGAATTTTGTAATAAGGGCTCTATGGAAAATGTAGTTGGCACTCCGCATGCAATACCAAGGGTAACATACACGGGGTTAGCCGTGTGTTAAAAGAAGTGGTGAACAAGCTCTTTAGGTTCAAGATGTGCTTGAAGAACCCAAAATAGTTGGGTTGACTATCCTGAGGGAAATCTACTCTATTTCGAACAAAAACTTACAAAGGTATCTTGAATTACGCGGTTGGTCTCAGTAGAATTTTTGAATTACAACGGTCATATCGTTTTCCCCAGTTTTTTTTATAACGCGTGATCTGCCCCAAGCGGGTTCATAGAAAACACTTACGATGGCATCGGTAAGTGTACTTATACGGAAAACGTTTCGTGACGGACACCGAATTCGGAAGGGAGCAATTGAAGCTAATTTCGACAACCATGGTCAATAGTCTGCATGGCCCATATTAGGCTCCATCTCTTGCTTATGTATAGAACACAGTATCAGTTATACATCCAAGCACACTATCTGCTTTCATTTATGTGCTCTTTAAAAATTCCCACTCATAATTGGAACTAATCTGGATGAGTTGAATTGAAACATTGCCGTGTCCATGGTGTCAACTCAAGTTCAGGTTGGCTCTTATGCTGACGTGGTCTTCTCCTCATGCCTATAATGAGCTCGGATCCGGCAACAAAATACAATAGGCACTCTTAGGAGATACTCGGAACACCGACAAAATTAGCACATAGTGGTACAGTGTACTCCAATGATACTGTACACATTACAATCGAAGTTATCTATACGGAAGTTTCTCATACGCATTGGCTAGACTCAGTCATATTGGTGTAGAGCAAAGCAGTATAAGGGTATGTTAGGCAGTAACGGGTGAGAAATCCTTCAATTAAAGGCACTGTAGTCCTCTTGTGAGCAATAGCGCTGATGTGTCTCAGAGCACTGCTAAGAATTGAAATGTGTGTACAGTCACCCCCCACACAGAGCTGTACAGGATAGAGCTAGCATCAAATAGTACAGAAAGTATTCGTGTGAAGCAAATAGAGCGTTTTAATCAAAGTGGATGAAAAAACAAAACTGTTCTTTCCAGGAACCGATCTATAGCGTTCTACGCGGGTGACGACTGTGCATACGTTTTCATACCAATACCACATAGCTGACCAGTACTCTATCACTTTCTTGAAAGTTCATCAACGTATGCTAAATGTAAAGTTGAAACCCAGTTAATTTGCAGTTGTTGGTACGTTTTTGCTGCATTGTATGAAGTAGGAAACATTGTATGAAATACATGCAGATTATACCCATAAAATTGAGATAATGTTTCAAACAAAAACTGTTAAATTTACATTCACAGAATGTTTCGTCTTTTCTTTGCAAGCGAATCACTGTACAAGCGCATGATCATTTCTTGAAACTTGAAATCAATTAAATAATTACCCACTGAAAATCGCCCATAACATCGTGTTATCTTAGATATTATCAATGCCTGATTTTGAGGCCATCCTCTGCACACAATCATTGCTCAGCCCCAACATGTACCGTCTACAGTTAAGAGTTGTGCTCGAACTATATATACGAGACGAACTGTGAAATGCTGTTTAAAATATTTACAAAATAAACCTCAAAATACCATTTCTTTCTCAATGTTTACCAGATTACCTAAGTTGAAGCAACCAAGGAAATATAAACTCCTAATGCATGTTGCTCTATGATCCTGTGTGTAGAATTTCAAACATTTTTGACCTCATACATCCGCTTCCACCGTCATCGCCCTGCAGTGAACTCCAAAATCCAGTTTTTCATTTGCTCAAGTCGAAGAAGAATAACGTATTTCCAATGTTCATTACAATATCCACATCATGAAAACTAAAAAAGAAATTCCAGCTAGTATTGCCATCATATTTTTTCTGTAGCAGAGTTTGTACTGTACGTATTGAATATTTTAGAGAGACTGGTCACATTTCAGCTACCCTCGAAAGAGAGAGCAGCTGATCGAATCCCTGCACACGTGTCTACAGCAGTAGATGCACGTGCTTTCCTACTCGAGTTTGAAGTACACTCGAGATGCCAACTCTCAGGGTATTGTTGAGCTTCTGTGTGCTTGAATTAAAGTTCCTGGTGTCTCTTACTCCAGAACTTCTGGTTTCCCAAAATGACGCAACGATGTAAACAGGTAGAAAAATATAGTGTCCAAAGTATTGCTTGCTGCTACTTTTATTCAATTTCAATTACATGAAATTGCTGGCAAAGTTTTAAAAAATCAGAGTAATTGTCATCGAAGAATATTAATCAAAATAACACCCATATCAAATGAGTGTCTGAAAATTCTATTTTTCAACTAGAATAGGAAACAAATATTCGAGACGAAGAAAGAAGTAATTATTGGTGACTCCTTCTTTCCTTTTTTTTCCTTTATTTTTTTCCTGACGAGCATAGAACAGATTTTATATTCGCATGCACACTCAGACTGTCAAGTAAATTATGATCGAAATTAATGAACTGTCACGCGAGATGTTGATCAAATACGCCAAAACTTTAATTCAAAAACTGAGTGTGAAATTTTTTTCCTCATATTGTTTATTTGAGCTTTCCAACTGGAGGAGCTTTCCATAAGAAAACAATTCGAAATATTTATTGCCCAAAGACATTACATCAGTGGAAGATTACAGACATCTAGTTTCTCAATACAATTTCAATTAATATTTGTAATTACAGCTACTTGTGAACTCAAATTAGTCCCATGACGTTTAGTACATCTTACAGACTTCTAGGGCACCGTATAGCAAAGTTGTCTTTTGCTCAGAGTTTAAAAGAAGCCTGTGTACTCAATCTTACTTGATGCTGATGTGACCCAACTCTCGTCGGACTCGGACTGTGCAGTCTCTCTCTCTCTNCTCTCTCTCTCTCTCTATATATATATATATATATATATATATATATCTCTTTCATTTTCCACTTCTTGTCATTCTGTTTTTGTCTTTCTCATCGATTTCTTCTCGTGTTTTTACATTTCTTCTAGTTCTCCCTCTCCCTCTTATATGTAGTCGTTGAAGGTGCAGCGCTTTCATCTTTTTTAAGACCATTCCTTTTCTACTAATTCTACTTGACTTTGCGCGTCACCTTTCATTTGAATCAAAATAAATGCAAGGTATTGGTCTTTTCACTTTCCGGTTAACTATAGGCTGAGCATTGAAGCATCGTACATTAAATACACTGTTTTAAAAATTGTAGTGTTTTTCATGCGGGAACAAATTATTTTATGATACCACAAATATGAGGACTTGATTGATAACACGATTTCTTCACTGGACTTTTCTTAAGTATTATATAGTGATGCTTTCGTTTCTACTCTATTTATTATACGTACGTTTTATCAAAGAGGAAAAAATAATGCATTACTTACGAGAAATTTTAAATAGGAAAATGATATGTCCTTAAAGAAGCATGTATGAATAAAATGAACTTCTTCTTTGTTATTACTAGAGATTTTGTGTCTATGCCTTTGCTGAAAAAAAAATGGTTGACCTTGCCATCCAATTACTTAGAAAAATGCGTGAATTTTGCTCTGTTTTGTAACTCTAACGTATGTATAGAGCAACGCACGAATAATTCGAAATTTTCGCATTGTATGAAAAATCATTTTTGATTACGTCTTTAACACTAAAATCTAATAAATCAACAGTTTTCAAAGCGGGTACAATAAGACTTTAATAGAAAAATGTTAGGATGGAAAAAAACATCCTCGGCAATAGCAAAATGTCAAGCTAAATTTATTGAGACAAATAAAAATTTCAAATCAAAAGAGAAATTGTATTATTAATAAATTAAGGCTTAGTTATTCGAAAAAAAATCCAGGAGGTAAGGTGGCTTAATCCAAGCTTAATTGTGCTCAGAGTATTTATTTTCTCACCCGTGGCATGATAAATACAAAATTTGACAGTATAGACCTCCCTTGAGTCGAAACAACGCTTGTGTACGAAAACAAAAATTTACTCGAATGCATATCATAGCGAAAAAACGTATCTTTATAATGAAAGTTATTAAACAGGCTATGAGAAACATCTCGTTTCTACAGAAGTTTTATAAAATTTAGAGCTTTTGAGCGTGTGCAGCACTCATCTTCAGTGGAAGAATTCTAAAAACGTGAAAGAAACACACAAATGTAATGCACAACTGCTCAGTACAATGTTTTAAAATATCACAAATGAATAAACTATGAAATCAACCTGCTAAATTAAAATTGTTCAAGCGAGTATTTGCAGTGGTGCCGAACTACAATGAACATCGAAAGACGAACTGTGCTCGTGAATTAAAGGCTTTCTAGTGTTCTTAAGGCTGTGGTGCTAGACGATGGTATTACTTTGAAGTTAGCTTTTGAGGGTTTGTTTCTGCTGTGTGATCTTTAACATATCTTTTAGGTGCTGTAGCTAGAGGCTTTCCAGTGCAATAGGAGATCCCTTTATGCTCAACAATGCGTGTGCGTAGGTAGCATCACAATGGCTACACGAGTACCTATATATAAATTTGCTTTGCATTAAAGTAGGAATACGATCTTATACTAGGAAGGAACTGCCATTAGAAATGTTATTCCAAAAATAGTCCTGATTGTTATGTGAAGGTAATGTTCTTGAATTATACTATTCATTTTTAGCTTGATTTTCTTGTTTACATTTGATCTTCTAAATGGAATTGGGCAGAAAATTGGTTTCTTATATCTAGTAGCACATTCCCGATGAGTACTTGAATGCAAGGTCAAGGTATTTCTTGAAATAGGTTCTGGTTAAACAGAAACAGCAATTCTGTTGGTACTGAAATATTCTCGTATTCTTTTGTTTCCGGACTAGACTTCATACGAAAATATTTAAGAAATATCAGATTTCCGTCATATATAATTTAAGTCTATTTCAAGATATACCTTGACCTTGGATTTAGCACTCATCAGGAACCAATTCTATCTAAGAAACCAATTTTCCGCTCAATTCTTTGAATAAGATTAGATATAAATGAGAAGATTAGGCTGAAATTGAATAGTATATTTCAGAAACATCATCTTTTCCACCACAACCAGAACTATTTTTTGCAATAATCTTACTGTCGGGAATTTCTTCTGTGTAAAGGATAATATTCCGACTCTTATGTAAAGCAACATTGAACTTCACTGTGATGCCACCTACTGCGGAGAGATAAAACGTCATCTAAGCACACGCGTTGTATAGCATTAAGAGATCTGCTATCGCATCGGAAAACTGTATTACAAGATAATTGAAATATGTGAGATCACGCTACAGAAACAAATTAGCCCATACTCCAACTTCAAAGTAATAGCATCGTCCACCACAACAAATTATAGAGTACTAGAAAGTATTTTAATTCACAAGCACAGTCCGTTGCTCAATGATCATATCCCCTTTCAAGTACTTGTTTAAAAAATTACAACTTAGTAGGTTGATTTCCTAGTTTATTCTTTTGGCATATTTCAAGAATATTGTTCTGAACCATTGGGCATTATTTTGTGTTTTTTTTTCTTTTTTTATAACTTTTCCCTTTAAAATTAGTGTTTCACACGTTCAATAGCTTTGGGATCTATTAAACTTTTATAGAAACAAGATGTTTTCCATAGCCATCTTATTAACTTTCATTACCATAATGCAATCGTCAAGTGTAGCGTTTGCCTGTAATGAGCAATTTTAGTTGGAGACTTGAGACGAATGTTTGTGTTCCGCGTTTAAGTAAAGTGGGAAATAAACTCTGAAAGGGCTCAAAGTAGGATATGTCACTTCTAAAAATCTTTGAACCTTTGGTGGTCCCTAATATTAGTTGGAAAGTATTGACAAGTGAAATTAGCGAATAAAAACCTGGAGATAATTTATTTTTAATAAAGTGTGACAATATAGAGGTAACGAACGAAATATGAACTTGCAACGTATATTGTTCTGTAATCCTCTGTGTAGGATTTCACACAATTTCGTTGTAGTTTAAAATACCATTAATTTTTGTTATATTGATTTACTGCATATCATAAATGATAAAATAGGTATAACTTCTAGTATGTTGAATGTATCTGAGAATTTGCTCCAAAATATTGCTACCCTGTAAAAATGACCAAGTTGTTGTGGTAACTTATTTGTTATTCTTCTCTATATTGTCCAAAATTAAATTAATATTGATAGCACTGGCAATGCTTTTGTGGCCCTAGTGCTATTGTATCACGTTTATTATACTGGTGCAAAGTAGAATGACTGGTAGTTTCACATCAAATGTTTGAGTAAAGTTGATCCAACTCATCAGAATTCTAATTGGAGTCTCAAACAGTCATAGGAAGGCATAAAATCAAATAAATGTATATAAAAAATATTCTTAATCAGTCTACTTGTTGCTGAGAGACCTATCAGGAGATCTATGCATGTTATTAACCAGGTTTTACTGCCTCATTGTTCAGTTGACTTACATTTTACTTATTATTTCTTTAAAAATCAACAAATAATAGAAAGCCAAATTTACTGATTTGTAGATTGCATTTTTTTTTAGAACAAACATATAGCACATTTGTAAGTTATAATATGAATATAAAGAATTAAGCATATGGGATAAGAACTGGCTAATTTATATCACTGAAAATAAAGTCTTTATTAACTATGTTTTGTTTTTGTGTTGTAAACTTTTGTAAACATATTTCTATAACTTTGACAAAAATCTTGTTCAATGATACTAAAATAAAGGGTGCACAATGAATACAATAATGAATTAGCCAGATAAAGGACCTTTATTATTCCAACACGTTTTACCGTTGGGTTTTAAATGCCTTACAACTACTGGTGCGGTGGGGAATGTGAGGAATGTGTGGTTTAAACTTCCTTTCCCAAGGGAAGTACTCCGTGGTCACGTGAAAAGCCCCACCCACCTGAGCCGAGGCTCGAATCCTTGTCCTTTTGGCTGTGAGGCCATCACGTTCACCACTGCACCAAGATGGCAATTTAAAGTAAATATTAACTAAACTATTCTACATTTGTAACATGAATGTATCTAGTTGATCAAATCATAGCTGCTGGCAGAAAATGATCTTAACTCTTATTCCTTATCAGATGTGATAGCCATTAATTCTGATGAAAATTCATCTTATATCTATATGTGGTATTAAAACTAAGTGTGTTGGAATATATTTAGAAAATTTGAAAGTTCAATTGAGCTACTGTTATGCAGGGCTACATAGAACAATTGTCAAATTTTTTGTAAATAACTTTTTACTGTTCACAACTTTTGTGTTATATTTGTAATAATTTTATATGTTTCTGTAAGGACTATAAAGTGATATATTAAATTTTAATTCCAGCAAATAACTTATAATGAAAGGTAAATATATTAAATTTTAATTCCAGCAAATAACTTATAATGAAAGGTAAATAGCATTCTGCATTTGGGACTGCTCAGAACATACCAAAAAGTTTGACAACTATGTTTAACAATTATTTTTTGACATAGAAAATTTTCTCTGGCTCAGCAAAAATTAAAGTGATAAATACAATTGATTAGGAAATTTAATAACATACGTTTACTTTATTATATTTTTAAAATCATGATATTGGTAAACAGTGTGAGATGTGCTAATTTTGATTTCTATTCGGTTGAAGTTTCTGAAATGCTATTGAAATGTTGGCTAAAGCTTAAAACATTTTGTCATATTTGCAGTTAAATGAGGCCAAATCATAATTCTAACTCTACCGAATCTTAATTGAATTACTGTGATACAGTTAATACCAAGTTTGGCTTTTCCCAGATCTAGAACTGATGAAAACATGGGAAAAAAGTTCACATCCATGTGTGTGAGAATAAAAAATGTTGTTCTATTGATGAACAACTCCTAATTAATGACCAGGCCTGTGCTCTGAAAATATCTAGAAATACTAATGATTAGGAACAAGAATTGATGTTTTAGTTGTTCTATAGGCAAATGAGCTTGTATAAAGAACAAAAATCTTATTAAACATGTTTTGTTAGGTGTTTTGAATCATCCCAGCATGGTGTCTTGAATAAGTCTTACTTGTGGAAATAGCCACTTTTTTAGGAGAGGTAGATAATGCCTAGTAGTATGGATTTATAGAGTTCAACTTTATAGATTTTTCTCCCTAGATCTTAGCATTACCAACTTCATAAAACATAGAAATATAGCTTTTTCTTAAACTTTTTTGGAGTGATTGAATGAATTAATTGGAATGGTTATTAGGCTAAATGCATGATAAAAATGTTAAAGTTTATTGCCCAAATTTTAGGAATTCTACATATTTTATACACTACAGTCTTCATTCAGTATGCAGTGTGACCCACTTGTCCCAAGTAGCCCTTAGTATCCCAAGTAGCCCCACATGACTTTATTACAACTTTTTACTCAGTGCTAAGTAGAAATGTCAAAACCTTTGTACTTATATGTAGCACAACAACAATATTGGTATCTGAAAATTAAAGAATTGAAAAACTGTTGTCATGGGGCTGACTTCAAGGCCAAATGGCACATTTTTGTGCCTAACAAACAGAGAGGAGGGCTTGTAGGAAACTTTCAGGCCTCAAATTTGTTGTTAATTGTAATTTCTCTAGATTTTTGAGCTCATTTCATTTTTCAAATCTTACTATGAATGAATGAAAATTTTTTATATGCTACAATACTTCCTGACTAATAAATTCATTAAAGATTACTAATAAGAATGACAGAAAATACCAATGCTGCCCCTGAGTATGTGGAACTCCTGGTATCTGGATCCATGTACAATGTCATCATTGATGACAATGTGGAGGTATGTTTTACTTTAGTGCATGAAATAGGATAATGCAATTATATGAATTGATGACTGAAAGCTTTACTCTTTAATGCCCCAGACAACCATATGGCTCTGTTTCATAAGGATGCTTGAAATTTTTAATGAATAGCTTAGTTCAACCCAATTACATTATAAATGAGACTGCAGGTAGTTTTTTGCATAGCTGACATAGGTATGGTTTATAGTGAAAAAGCTTTGCAATCACTGGTGTGCCATGGCAAGAGAGTTCATTTCCCTGTTGGCCAAAGATGCTTCCAATTTCTTTATAGATGTAAGAGCCGCAATGCATGCTGCTATTTTGGACTAAGTTCCTAAATTCCCTCTACCCTGATTGTGCTTACAAGGGACAGCCCTTATGGGCATTTGCTCTTACAATCTTTTTTGAAGACTCTCACTTAGACTCTCCAACCTATGCTTCAAAGTCACTCAGTTTTCAAATGACCACTGCCACACAAATTTTTTTACTTTTTGATTTGCTAACTGTCTGATTAAAACTTTCTTTAGCACCTTCTAAAGGTAGAAATCCTTTAATTATGGGGCTTCTTACCTGTGAAGCCCTGCCTTGTATGCTAAGCACACACAAACAGTTCTGTAATAATCATCATAGTTCTGTTTTGAGACAATGCTTTATGGGAAATGCTTATGCTGACACATTTCATGCTGGTGTACCATTTTCATGAACTAATATCTTTGAGAATCCTATAGATCTACTTCACAAAACCTATCTACCCAAGTGCTGACCAAGTTGACATGTGTTTTAGTGATGTTGTATGGGGTTATGAGCCAGAAATTCTGGCACATCAATACTTATCATAAGAAAAAGTATAATTTTTAATATCACCATACCTATCAAAAAATATAATTGAATTTTGTACCATCAAAATATTTTGTACACTCTGTATTTCCAAACAAGCTTACAATCTTAAACTTCTGTTCATGCTAGCATAGAATTATTATTTTATTTCTGACATTGTATGTTTCAATTATAGTTGAAATTGGCATTGGCAACTTTTATCATATACCAATGCCAATGTCTTTTCCTGCTAAAAGTGCTTATTCACTTAAAAGTGCTTAAAAATTTTTAGATTACAAGTCATGTGTGATTCTGTAGTAGAGCATGGCAGCTCCATGAAATGTTTAACTTACCAGGTAGTGTTCCTTAATACTGTGCTCTAATCTCTTAATTTTAGCATTCATTTTGTTTGTGTGCTGTAACTTGCTTTGCATAACTGGTGACTAGTTCAAATGTAATAAATTCAAATTATTTACTTGCAATGCATTTTACCTTCATTGTTTGTCTAATTGAAAATAAATGGTCACTCAGAATGATATGTTCAATTTTGTGTCACCTTTAATTTGCCGGTTGTCTCTTGAATTAGCATTGCATTTTAATTTGTCAATTTACAAGCCATACCATTTGTCAGGATCCATGAAATGGTAATCCAAGAGTCAGTTTTTTTTAATATAGGTTCACACATATTTTCACATGCCTCCTCAGACGCAGCCATTGGAGCTATTCCCCGAGGACATGCAGGGTGTCATCACAGATACGGAGGATGGGACCGGTGCCAACAGTGAAGTGAAACACAGCATCCGAGTGTACCAGACCTTCAAGGGGGTATCCGCTCAGCCTAGCCCCATTTTCAAAGTAAGATTGTCAGTGAATTTACTCCTGCTATTTTCACTGGTTATATAGAATCCATTTTATTTGAATCAGCTATCTTCATTGGTATTTGTAGTGGACAAAGTCACTTTTGAACCAGTGCTTTGTATCCTGCAATAGTTTGGTACATGAATTGAAAAAATCTATTCTTGGTGAAGATGAACCGTATAGTCTTGTTGACTCTACTTTTCATCAGGCAAGACTGTTTCCATTCATGAAATGTTTTAAATTCATTCACATTCTTTTAATTAATCTACTGTTTCCCAGCCAATTATATACTAATTTTTGCATCCTATTAACTGTGTTGATTTTTTCTGCAATTTTAATCACATATAAGGCCATTCTCCATATCGTTTCATATTGCATTCTATCTTTTTTTAACTTGTGACGTTTTCCTTTGTCCTCAATTCTTTCTCCACATTGCTCCCAGCCATCTCAGTTTGTTTTCAAAGTGGCTCACAAAAATAGTGCAGCAATTGTTCAAAGCTGCTTAGTTGTCTACTTAACTTTTCCTACCACATCGGATGGCAAATTGAATAGCCATGTTACTTTAATTAATGATTCACGTAGTGTTCTTATTTTCCATGTCTTCATTATCATTAGCGATTTCCAATTACAGGGGGAAGAAATATCTTCAGAGCCTGGAGCCTTGTCAAGCCTGAGTGAAGAGTCTGCGCAGGCTGTGAAGTCCATTTTAGGGTCGCCTCTTGGTGCCGAGCTACAGCAGCCTCAGCAGCCTCAGT
This sequence comes from Orchestia grillus, assembly GCA_014899125.1. NCBI lineage: Eukaryota > Metazoa > Arthropoda > Malacostraca > Amphipoda > Talitridae > Orchestia > Orchestia grillus. Next base: position 3,159 of record VOMN01114913.1, on the reverse strand, counting down.
CCCAGCAGCAACAAACTGTCACTCAGCCCGTGAGGACCTACAGCTGCTCATCCCAAGATGCTCTCGCTAGCGGCGCTCCTAAGAAGACGCACGTGTGTCCACACTGTGACTACTGGGGAAGCACTGCTTATAATCTCAAGGTGCACATCAATAACCGACACACCAATGAAATTAAATTTCAGTGTGACCAGTGTAAGTTTTACAGTTACACCAAGGCGAGTTTGAATTACCACACGAAGAGTCACAACGTGGACGAGTATCAGTCCTGTGGTGAGTGTTCTTACAGGACACACTCGAAAAGCAGCCTCTTGAATCACATGAAGACTCATCAAAAAGAAAGGCCCTTCAAGTGTCCTCATTGCACCTATGCAGCTGCTCGTAAAATGACCTTGAAAGAGCACATGGAAGTGCTTCACAACGCCCGCAGAGAGATTTACGAATGCGAACAGTGCGCTTTCAAAACTAACTGGGTGCGAGCCCTAAAAAAGCACGTCAAGTCACACAACGGTGACGTTCACAGCTGTTCCCAATGTATCTTTGTGGCTGTGGACAAGCAGCAACTCATAGACCATGAGACTAAAGTTCATAATTTGGAGCGGAAAGAGTACTCCTGCGCTGTATGTCCTTTCACCACTGACCAGCAGTATAAGCTAGAAGACCACGTGCACAAGCGACATGGTGCTGAGAAGGTTTTACTCTATTCGTGTCCTGACTGTGACTACAAAACTAAATGGAAGCGCCTCATTAAAGGGCACAGGCGAGTGCATACGGGAGACCTGTTCCGGTGCAGCAAGTGTGATTTCGCCACCATAACTCGCACGAGGCTCAACGAGCACGAGATGACGCACTTGGACATGTCACAGCGCAGCTTCGCCTGCCCTCACTGCTCGTATCGTGCGACTAGGCAAACCCGCCTCAACGAACACATCACTAACCGCCATTATCCCGAGAAAAAAGCTCTGCACAAATGTGACAAGTGTGAGTTTTCTACCCTTTGGAAAAGCTATTTGAAAGTCCACAAAAAAATGCATTCAGGGGATGTTTTCCAATGTTCGCGGTGCTCTTATTCATCGCCCGTTAAGGCGCAGGTTATGAGGCATGAACGAAGCTTGCACAGAATAGGCGTCAGTAAAGTGACCACAGCCAATAATGTTTTCAAGTGTCCCCACTGCCCCTACACGGCCGCCAGGAAGTGTAGGCTAACGGAGCACATCGATTCGAGGCACAACCGAGCGAACAGCGAAGTCTTCTCCTGCCCTGCCTGTACTTTTAAAACCATTTGGCGCAAGTCTCTCAAAGTTCACATGTCAGTTCACGAAGAAGAAGGAGAGTATTTCCTCTGCGATTTATGTTCGTTCAAATCTTTAGACGAATCAAAGTTTAAGTTACACGTGAAAACTCATTTGCCTAAAGAAGAATTCGCCTGCACGTTGTGTTCTTTTTCGTCACCCGACGCTGATTTATTCAATGAACACTTGACGACTGATCATTCGCAGGGAAGTACGTCAGCTCAGATCACTTCTTCCTTTGATATAAATTACATAGAGAGTCATAGCACAGAGGACTCGTCTGAAAATTCAGGGCCGTCTCTCGAGACGTGTTCCCCAGATTTAATTCGGTGTAAGAAGTGTTCATTTTCCACGGTTTCATCGAAAGCGTTGCGGGCACACCTGCTCACCCACCTGCAGGACACTGAGCGGGCGTGCGGTAAGTCGCCAGGCTCGCTGCTCTACAGAACTGTTGATGATGGAGCCATTTTACCTAAAATATCGCGAGATATCATCTACTGAGCTCATTATTATTATAGGTCCATGTAGCTACTTTTTTTACGATGAAATATTTCATTTAAAGTTAAGATGTTTTCTGTGAATATTGACGCAATTGAGCAATTGAACGAGGAGCAGAAGTGGAATTTGAATAGCTTTCGTTTTCTCTCTGTACTGTTTCGTGCTTGGTGATTTTCATGTTAAGATTAAATTGAAGATCTACCATGAATTTAATGCTTTTCATGCTCAGATTTTCACTGACCTTTCTCGTCGTAGACTTGTTAACTTAAGCCCTCTCAGTAAAAGAGCGTTAACGGATACTTGTTAGCTTTTGTTTTTGCTGCCCCCGCCAATCTCCCATAACTTGGATACATTCTACCAATTCTTTCAATCAGCGTTTTAACCATTCGATATTCATTCGCTTCCACTCCCAAGTGTTTGTACTCACACGTCTTCCTAATGTCCTCTCTCTGTTCTGATCCCCGTAATACCATTAAAAACTAGTACTTGATACTTTGAAGTGCAAAATTTCACTCCTAAATCTTCCCCGTATTCTGGCGCTGCATTCGGTACTAATTGCAGGTCCTCTTTTCGTTTTCCATAAGTAACTGTGAAGATTTTCCTGGCCCCTGGGCAAATGATGCGTTTTGTTGTGTTATTCCATATACTTGTTGTCTCCCCGCGGGGCATAGACGGTAGGGTTATCGTGCACTATTACCACGAATCACTTGTACTTGATCTGTGTTGATACTATATCGTCTGCATATAACAACACATTTGAAATGATATTTTCCTGTTTTAGCACCTGTTTCACGGCTGTTCAATCTCTGTGCCAATTCTTCAATACCAACATTCAATCCATCAAAGACAGTCTCATTGTTACTGCATCAATGATCAGTTTGATAATATTTCTATTGCCACAAACAAATGCCCAGATCAGTGAAAACATTCTATAATCAAGCCACAAGTTCGGCGATATTAATACGACATTAAATTGCGTGCCAATCGGCCTATTACCCGTTCTTTCAAAAATATCAGAAAAAGTAATAGGACCGCTTTCCACTCAGAAGAATCAAACTTCACGAAAATGATATGCGTATAGATGGAAAACGAGTAATGAGGATCCCCCAATTAAAATACAAAAATATAGTGATATAGGCAAAAAATGTAACTTTCTTACTGCTCCTTGTCCTCTCAAATGTATTCGACAGCTTTGAACACAGACAGTCTTGAACCTAGAAACCCTATGGCTGAAGGTCTTATAAGCAATTTAAAATTGTGGTACGACCAGAATGGTCACAAACTGAAGCAATTTATTACTACATGTGTTGCACCATTTAAAGATATTACAAGCATGGATTTCTCATACCATTATAATGGACAGTATTTTTTA
>VOMN01114900.1:0-10423 GCA_014899125.1 Orchestia grillus | reverse complement strand
ACATCCGTAAACTCTCGACACACTGCTTGCACACTTCGTGAGGGGCTTATAGCTAGTCTTGATCACCGAATTTCGCTTTAAAATATCGGAGTATGCTTGTTTTACAAATACGCTGATGTTTCCACTCTGACTAGGAATGGTGGAACTACCACATATATAGCAGAAGGAGTCAGGGCTGTTTAGACATATACGACGAGACGCAGCAGGAGCAGACCATGGCCTACTGTACTCTAAGTACAGTAGGCCATGGTAGTCATGAAGCTGACATGATCTGAAACGAAAGAGCTGTGCACACCTCCCACCGCACTGTCTCAATTGTGACTGCACAAACAAATTGTACGAAGCACTAGATGAGTCAAATCGTTATCAGCTGGCCAGGTTTACTGCAGCTAACAGGTGGAATTTAGTATATCTGGAAGGTAAGCTGTGGAGAAAACCCCTGACGTGCACGAAAAAAGCTGACGACAGATTTGGAATCAGCATGCCAATTCTAGTCTAAAAAAGCACTGAAATTTAACTCAAAAGAATTTTCTCAAGTTGTTCCCCAGTGCTAATTATTAGTTTAGATCTCCCTCTCGGCATAAAATTCGATTCAAAAAGAGAAAAGAAGAAGGGACCATTTGGTGTGGACGGCAGAAAATGTAGAATCTATGTATGCACTGGTGTGTTCCCACACCAGATTCCCTACGCATAAAAGCCGCAAGTTGAGAAGGAGGAGGAATCAAAGACAAACAAGAAATAGTGGAAAAAGGTATGAAAATTTATAGAAGCAAGGTGAGGACGAAAGATAGAAGTCCCGAAGGCCTATTTATAGCTGAGGTAACATGAGAGTATTTCTCTGAGGTCGCCAGTCTCCATTGCATGGGATGGACAAACCTAACCTATCCGTGTCTATCTCAAGTCCACGGAGGGGCCCTCAAAAACGAACTGAAAGGGTGATAGTCTACATTCATTTTCAAATTTAAATTTCATTTAGGAAAGAAACAGAGAACAAATAGGCTCTTTATGGATGATAGAAACTGCAAAAAAAATTTTGCTCGTTAATACGAAGTATATAGAAATGCTTAGCTCAGCGAGACCGAACACCAAATGAATTTCAATTTTGACTCGGTAAAAATATTTGCAACGTCAGCCTGACCAGCCAGTGTGAAATTACAACACTTCTTAAAATGAAAAATATAAGACTAGATATTTTACGACATTTTTTCAAACGTTTGTATATTTGCTTAACATTATCAACGAAAAGCATAACTTTTGATTGCAATGCTTTGCTCAGTTCATATTTAACACTTTAAGCGCGACGTGTGCCATATGTGGTCACGCGATCATCTAACCTAACCTAACGTAACCAAAGGGCCAACACATAGGAATACAAATTTGTAAGTGTTCATGAAATTTGTGTTCATTATTTGAATAAGCTAGTTTAGATTAGAAGGAAAATGAATAGCCTAACCAAATTTGTGAAAACAAAATCCTTCATTTTTACATCCGCAACGGAAATAATTGCAACATGAAATTTTACCTGTGTGGAGAATCGCACTTGAAGTGTTAATACATTTAAAATTAATTTTGACGTAAAATGTCTTAATAAGTAAAACTACCAGTAGCTTCTAAGAAAATTACGCGTGACTTGCGCCGGAATAGCTCTATTAGGACGCTGCGTCAGTTAACCCGCGAAAATTTTTTGTCAGTTCAACTCAAAACAGTACGACATCATTTATCCGATCGTTCCTGAAGACTTACGCTAGATCCCGAACCGCTATCACTTTAGCCGTTTAAATTGCAGCAGATTTACTTCTGCGCTCGTAACGGCTTTGGGCCAGTAAGAGTTTTCTAGATTTAGTATATTTGTTTCCCGAGATTTCCTGGTAAATCTTTTCAATTACAGAACCCTGGAGGGGACACATACGCCGGATACCCCCCCCTCCGATCGCGAAATAAACTGAGTTGTCGATACTAGGAGCTTATGTTGCAAAGCATAGGATACTGAAATATTTACAGTAAAGTCCGTAGGTTTAATCCCAGACCAGTCTCAATAACAGTAAATCAAGGAGTTGATTTCTCTCCGAAGCATATGAGATTAAAATTTACTCTGGGCTCAAACTATCTAACATCGAATTTGTCATAGAATTGAGATGCTAAGATGGTATTTCCGAGTCGAAGCTTTCGAGTACGAGTTTCGATTCCCATGGCTACAATCACACCCTACCACTTCAAATTGAAATTTACAAAACCTAAATAAATCAATTTATTAAGAGTAATACTACATAGATAAACGAGCAGTTATCGAATGCCGTTGGGTAAGCCGTTACTCATTAAGATAGTCAAATAATTACAAGAATGTATCAACCACGGAGTCAGAAATAAATTGCCAAGGTAAGAAATAAGTTGTCAAAGGTGACAATGAACTGCCAAAGGTGACAATGAACTGCCAAAGGTGACAATAAACTGCCAAAGGTGACAATAAACTGCCAAAGGTGACAATAAACTGCCAAAGGTGACAATAAACTGCCAAAGGTGACAATAAACTGCCAAAGGTGACAATAAACTGCCAAAGGTGACAATAAACTGCCAAAGGTGACAATAAACTGCCAAAGGTGACAATAAACTGCCAAAGGTGACAATAAACTGCCAAAGGTGACAATAAACTGCCAAAGGTGACAATAAACTGCCAAAGGTGACAATAAACTGCCAAAGGTGACAATAAACTGCCAAAGGTGACAATAAACTGCCAAAGGTGACAATAAACTGCCAAAGGTGACAATAAACTGCCAAAGGTGACAATAAACTGCCAAAGGTGACAATAAACTGCCAAAGGTGACAATAAACTGCCTAAGGTGATAATAAACTGCCAAAGGTGACAATAAACTGCCAAAGCTGACCATAAACTGCCAAAACCGACCATAAACTGCCAAAAGTGGCCATCAACTACCAAAAGTGACAAACTACCAAAGGTGAAAATAAACTGCCAAAAGTGACAATAAATTGACAAGGGTGATTATAAATTGAGAAAAGGTGATACATGAATGCGTAATTAGACCACCAAACAAGACCATCAAACAAGACCACCAAACAAGACCACCAAACAAGACCACCAAACAAGACCACCGAACAAGACCGATCACGGAGCTCAGAATGGAAGATAAGCAAGCGTAATGTATACCTTGGAGATGTTTCGGTCTTCACGCCCGGGCCATACTGGAGTGCCGCCTCTTTGTGTACATGGTGTGCCTTCGTATATCTGCGAGCTGTTGAATGAGACTATTTTCCTCTGTCGTTTGATGATAGTGAGGTAAGGGAGGCCTATCGGGGATAGTTTGCAGAAAGTTATCCCTCAATTTTGTCCTTATTTCCATCCACGAACATTTCCAATCCTCCATCCAAGTCCTTCCACTTGCTCACCATTCCTTTGGACATCTAATTCTGTTTGTCTCCTCATCGCTATTACAAAGGTAATGATCACCTGCATAAGTTGCTTCAAATGGTCAAACTCTTGAACAATTTTACGTATACTTTTCAATGTATCTTTCATCAATGCGAGTTGAATGCATAAAAGGTTCGGTCGCCTTTTCTTAAGCCCGCTGTAGAGTATGTGACAATTTATAAAAATATTTAACGAACCAGCCACTAAAAACAAATTACATAAACATGAAATATATATGCAAAAAAACAGAATCACGTATTTTGATACAGTGAATTACGAGACTCTAACACAGTCAAAAGGAATGGTCATTTATTTCTTAAGTTTGTGTTAAAAATTTGAAGACACGCGGGTAACGAGCAACAACTACGCGATCACTCGCTAGTGAAACTGGTAACAAAATCCGCATCAAAAACCACTAGATCGTCAAGAACTGGTTAAAAAAGCACAGTTCAAAAATTCCCTGCAGAAATAAAGAAACTTACGAGGAGTTTAAGAAGCGAGCCCCAAAATTTGCATGCCAAATATGTACATGAGCACCCCCTGCAGCACTGACCTGTGACCACGTCGATCCACTGCTTCTCGAGCTGGCTGCCGTTGCAGAGACCGTCCGACTTGGAAGGCGTTCCTTCACTGTGAAAACTGGTGTCCGTGACGCTGTTGTGCCTTGAGCTGTTCACCTTGTTGAGGTTATTGGTGTTGGCGGACGTCTTATTAGAATCTAAAGAAAGTTTGTTGACTAAAGGCTGGTTGGTCGGCGACGCTGTGCTTGCTGCAGTGTTGGTCGAGTCCGAGGTGGGCGAGTTGGGGCTAGAGGGAGACCTCCACCCGCTCTCGGGCTGTAGCTGGGATTGGTTCGATAGGTCCGAGTTTGAGTCTGGCAAACAAAAGAAAAAAGAGAGAGCTTCAGATCGACGAGAAATCTAGTTCATCGAGATAGGAATGAAACAATGGATAGAAATTTTCTAGGTCGAATTTGGTACGGTGGTACGAGGTATCGGGAGCTGAATCTGGAGAATAGGAATGAAAGCTACTAACAAGAACGAATGCTTAATGATTTTTCTAAATTTGGAAAACGTTAGTTTGAAGCTGGGAACAATTCCTCGGACTCCCCAACAAAAAATATTACTTTCTATTCAGGTATCTTTCATGTATGCACGAAAGACACATCCGAGGTTTTGCATAATTTCACGCGAAAATTTAGTTTTCCCTAGAGAAGAGAAAAATAATTTAATGTTTAGCAATGAAATGTCTTCTAAAAGCATCAATAAAATTTATATACACTGAACTATCTCTAAGCATAGGTAGCTTCATCAGAAATTGCATACTAGAATTCACGGTCGCCTTCAGGAAGAGAAAAGCATTGGGTCTGTCCCCAAAACACATTTCTACACTCTTAGGTCCGAGCTTCAGATTGAGAAACGAAACGATCCATTCTCTTCGTTCACAAAAACTACTCCACGAACTCAAAAGTGACCGTTTGTGTTTCAGTTGAAGACTTGTTTGAAAGATCCGAGCTGTCGTAACAGAATTATCCGCCGGTTTCTGCTGAGCAGAGGTCAACAGCAGCTTGGAACGAACAGCACGACTCTACGCATCAAATAACAAGAATCGAAGGTAAACATTTTTGTCTAAGGTTTCGAGTCTGGGATTGTAGCACCACATCAAAGTTTCAATCGGGGAAGCACGAAGTCTCGCTCCCCAGAGTCATGCTATTGGTAGCTTTCGTGACACATCGAGAGATACTCTACGTATTTACGAAAGTTACATATTTCGACTTACATTGCTGAAAATCTCACGGAACATTTCATTCGTGCACGATTCTCATGACTGGAGAAGAAAAGGAGGGAAATGCAAGAATTTATGTTGTGCAAAATAATAATAGGTCAAGTTTTTATATTTGCGTGCTTTTTTGTGTAACTATGTATTTATTCACTGAACGAATTCGATATGAGATAAGTACAGATTCTGATGTACACATTCCTAATCAGCGAGACTGTTAGTGAAAGCGGTCTGTAGCAATGATTCAGAACAAAACATTACTGCACACAAAATTTATGATACTATCATTTCGATGGCGTGAGGACGCGTGTAGAATGGAATATGACAAGAGCAACGAACCGAGTGGTTCATTCTTAGACTTCTGCTCAATCCTACACCGTCACACAACGGAATTAACTCCGATGATTGCATCACATCCTATCGCACCACGGAGACATTTTCTCCCGTACAGACTGAAGCTCAGGACGATACACTGGCCCAAATGTTTCGTCACCTGACACACATTTCCAAATTGAATTCTCGTATATCACAACCATGATGCTGTCCTTCTACAAGACCTACTTTCACATTGCGACATATATCGTACGTAAGATCAGAGCAAAAGTGAGTAAAATATTTAAATTTATTGTAAGGGCTGCTGACATTCCACTGAGTAAAGAGTAAACCAAAGCAAATTATGCACCGGTAGGATACACAGGTAAGAGTTTTGTTAATTCGGAAAGCACACCGATCTGGTAACTCATGAGAGGTTCAAAGGAGGTATCATAATGTGCCTTTACATACCAATTGTCGATAGAAAAACTGAAATGAGTCTATTGGACGACGGGTTGTAGACGGAAGGTCAGCCCTTTCTCCAGCAATAACGCGGGAACTCGTTTCGATGTAATTTATATTTATCAACGTTGCCAAGCCCTCTCGCCAAATTTTCGCTTTTGATTTCAAAAGTTTAAATGAGTTCTTTTACTCGTCCTTTCTAGAGTTCTGTAAGCATAAAACGGCCATTTCCGAGTGCGCACATGCATTAGTAAAATTTACAAAAGCACCTTAACATAGCTCGAGTTCATCATAAACCCTGTCTGGGACGGGATTAAGCAGAATCCAAATTTATAATTTGCACTTTCGTTCCTTCCCAGCAGGAGCTCCAGAACTGCCCTGGTGTTTCTCAAGCTCTGACACTGAGGGCACCTCGACTGCACGAGGGCACTTCGACTGCAGGAGGGCACCTCGACTGCAGGAGGGCACCTCGACTGCACGAGGGCACCTCGACTGCAGGAGGGCAGCTCGACTGCGGAGGGCAGCTCGACTGCGGAGGGCAGCTCGCGACGCAGAGCATCAGGCAATTGCTCCCAAGCATAACTCATTTGATACGAAAAGAAATGAAAAACTATGAATGTAATATCTACGTACGTTGGAAGTAAAGGAGGAGTTGAGAAAGAGCCCTCTCTCAATTTACTTAACGGGGGAGAGGAGATTGATTACTCTAATTGTTTGAAAGTTAAGTAACTCCGGTTCTCCCGTATCATAAAAAACGTTTAAAATGTGCAGTATTTCTTATATTTTGGCGACTATTTCATGAGCTTAACAATGTTTTCAAGCATCTTTGAAAAAACTTTAAGCTATAAGGACACCATGACAATAGTAATAATTGTATGTATGATAAGTATAGTAATAATTATGCGAAGTAACTCCCAACCTCAACATAAGCAGAAATGTGCACACAATATACCGAAAAGACAGCATGATATTCATCCTTAACCCGAACAAAATATAAAAGAATGCTCAGGAAAATTGCCACAAAGACTTATCATTTAAAAGTGAGAACCGCAGAGGTCAAAGTTAATACTCGTGAGCATATGCAATTTGTGTGAACCTGAAAACGAATACGCTCGTAATTTAACGAAGTGAGAGAAAAAAATAACTTATCACCGGATTACGATTTTTTAGAGGAATTAAATGTTTTATATACTTTTTTGAATGTACCTAGATAATTACACCCTCAAGAACAAAAAAACAATGGCTCCCCCCGACCTTCTTAGATCACAAAAACGGAAAAACAAATCAAAATTTCTTTCTCAAGTTGAAGAACAATTCACAGAATAACATCACTTTAATAATTTCAAATAAAACTTCATATAAATCAAAATCATGGAATCGAAATGATGAACCAATCAATGGATGATCTACAACTAATGACAACGATAAACTTTCAAGGATCTAATTCAAGTAATATGTTCAGTTCAAGAAAATGTATGGTTTTACCGATTGAAACTTGAATAAAATATAATTTCCGATCGTTTCTCAATCAATGATTGAAAGTCAGTCACTTTTACCGTACATCCAAACATCTTTGACGTTAAAATTCTTTTATTTTTCTCGATTGGAATAAAATTCTAGCATCAGAAGTCCGAGTCCAGCAACATTAAAACAAATGAAGTAATACAACGAGGATCTCCAGCAAGGAATAATCAACTTTCAAGACATTGAGATCGCGGTCGAGATCCATGCTAATACAAATAGTTTATGGATAATGGGACTCGGTCGCTGGTTTGCCAATTTCCAGGCGGAAATAGGAAAGTAATCCCTGATGATGGCAGTGGTCTCGTGGGCAAGAACTAATCGAAACAAGCCTCTAGGCATCTTAATTAATAATGGAGATTATTATGAAATTTGTCAGCATCAGCAGGCAGAGTAGACGCTGTCGTGGTAGAAGATGTTCAATAACATTGCGAAAGAGATTTTAATTGGAATGAGGAGACTAAATCCTCCATTGTTAAGAGGGTATAAATGAGAGAGAGGGAGGCAAATTGTCTCGTTGCTATGAGGATTTCTATTGAAACGAGGAGCCAAAATTAAAAACGCAGCTCTGGCGAAAGTATTGAATTCGAACTACTGTTTGTTAGTTCTCCATGCTAACTCGCTCTCACAATGAGGCCAATTCAGCAAAAAGAGCTGCATCCGAGCAGCTGAAGAACTATTTTAGTTTAGATGGCATATTTTATTGGGAAACAAAAGGAAAATACGCCGTGTTAGAATGAAATGTGGACTCGAATATTGCAGCTAACGCAGGAAAAAACTATTTGAGTCCAATAGCAAATCTTACATTAAGCGTAAGAGCAACAACATTACATTTGGCACAGTAACACAACTTTAACATTAACACGAGAACTCAAATTTTACACATAGCACTGCAACACAAGTACTACCTACATGATCACAAGAGCACAATCATTGAAGCTGGTGTTCATTAAATTAACACAAACAATCATAGAAACACACAATCATTAAATTAACACAAGAAAGCAATTCCAGGAGATCACAATTATTAAATAAATACAAGAACGCGATCAGAAGAGCGCACAATCATTAAATTAACACCAGAACTCAACCACAAGAGCACACGGTTATTTAATTAAGACCTGAAGAGGGGCGCAGGAGCACACGCACTCACCAGCAGCCTTGTTGAGGAAGGGCGTGGCGGCCTTGTAGTGCCGCACCGTCAGCGTCACCTCGTCACCTGCACGTCTCAACTCGTCCGCTGCTTCGTCGTGGGTGCACCTCAGCAACGTCTTGTTGTTCACTGTACCAGCACACACTTGTGTTAGCACATGTGGTGCGAGCACCCGGTGGTGTTCACTGCACCAGCACACAATTGTGTTAGCACATGTGGTGCGAGCCCCCAGTAGAGTTCACAGTACCTGCATACACTTGTGTTATAACACATTAGTACACCCAAGAAGTGCTATGTAAATATTCATGTAATGACACTCCGGTCTACATAATTCAGTGGAATCTAAGCTATAGATTAACGTAAATAGCGTCGGGCATATTCAATTATATGTATCTTAAGGTATGTTGAATTTTTGTCCATTTTAGGCACAGTCAAACTAATTGTCGAGGCATCCCAGGGTATATCGGATATACTTGTCCATCTAAGCATACTCACAGTCCGTGAATATCGCATGGTACTCGCATATTGGATAAATTTCTACGTATACTCACTGTCCGTGAATATCGCATGGTACTCGCATATTGGATAAATTTTTAGATATACTCACAGTCAGAGAATATCGCATGGTACTCGCATATTGGATAAACATCAAGGTATTTTTAAGCAAGGCTTAGCTCTGTACTTAGTAATTCCAGGTATACTGAAACTAAGTTTATCTCAAATATTGGAAAAATGCATGCAAAATCCCCGCAAAAAGTACTCACTCATAGTACGCGTATATCTCCGGTCTAGCTAGCTTGGGTGACCATTAGAGACTCCGTGATGAGGGCCGTTTTTAAAACAGCCTAGAGCGCGGCTAAGGAAACTATACTACATGTACTGGTATACATATACCAGCAATGAATAACCCATAAGTTAAGGGTCAAATTGATAAATTCATGTGAACGCAGTAACGGGCAAAGGGCTGATGCTTGACGACATTTCAGCTCCAGGAGACTTATTTCTTCTAAGTGTCGTTTGGTTTTCATGCATTTAAGGATTATTCAACGCAGAAAGTTCAACGACACAATTTTTCCAATAACATATTTAGCTTTTAAACAATTCATCTTGTGCTTTACCGCGGTGTTCAGTAGCAATTTGCACGTCCTTTGCTGTTGCTGCCCTGAAATTTTCACGAGGAATCAAACGTTGTGCTCCCTCGACGCCCTCCTCGGCAAATGCTCTTGCGAAATTTCAATTTTTCAACGACTTATGCACTTCCCTAAGATGTACACACGAGTGCTAGCGTGGTCGAAAGTAATTGTTACGCAAATGTTTTGATCGGAACCACCGGAATATTGTCAGTTGGCGTAAAAATGAAACTGCAGAAGGTTTAGTTTGATCTAGTACCTTGCAAGCCCATCTCACAAGCCTTCAATTTACCACTAAAATAGCTACTTTTGTGAGACAATCACGACGTTCTGACCGATGAGGATTTTAACGTTATCGGATCAAGGTGAAACTTTAATAATTGAACGATTACTTCCGTCTGCAACTTTTAAGAGGTTTTTAACAACAAAATTCAATTATTGATTTCTTTCGGTCCTCCAAAATTTCTGAGAACTCTCACAAAAAGTTTGTTAATGCCTAGAGAAGACGGGGAAGGACGATCAGCATTATTCCAGTCCAAGATTTGGTAAATGTACTCGACCAATGTTGAATTATATAAATTTAGTACTGTAAATGTACTGTTCCTTGTGCATATCTCAGACATAGATGTTCCTTTGCAGCAT
>VOMN01114895.1:0-17386 GCA_014899125.1 Orchestia grillus | reverse complement strand
TTGTCAAAATCTATACAAAAAGAACTTCCTAGACAGGAATTTTTCTCTCAAAGAAACATTTCCGTCTCCCTTGAGGAAATCTGAAGCTAAAATGCAGCTGCTGCGTATATTTACGAGCTCATACCTGTAAAATTCTTGTCACCTGTTTAAAATGTTACTGCAGAACATTTTAACGCTTTATTCCAGCTGATTACCCCCTTTTCAAGCATCTGGTTTATATTTTTGAAGTAACCCACTGTGCCACAAAGGACACTCGTTCACTAGCATTTTCAAGGGCTTATCTCATGCAGTATTACTGGGACTGTGATAGCTGAAATATCCCCCTGAGTTGACGAATGTTCCTTGAATTGAGGAACATTCTCACGTGATTGATCTCTTAATCTCCAGTTTATATGATTCTTCTTCTTCACATGCGCTACAACACCTTGATCAATTATTCTTCTCCCGCACACAAGTTTCTTTCCATTTTTTTTTGAGGATTCTGAAATGGATTTCGAAAATGTATCTATGGCAGGCGCGAGCGTTCGCTGTTACTGTTACTTTTGGCCAGCAAGATATTTTCATTATGTGGAAGAGACTCTTATTACCTCTTTTTACTGTACAATTATCAATGGTGCTGCCAAAAGCGGTTTTGAAGCGTGTTCGTTTCCTCACGACCTACAGCACACAGAGGGGATTTCTCCGAGTTTCACAACAGCTGTTTGCAGTGGGGTAACGGTTTTGCATAATCGTCCCGAAAATAGAAAACACATTAGTCATCTTACACATAATAAGCCTCCGTTAAATAGAAAATTTTGGTGTCACACCTCATGTAATAAATGTCCTTAGATGAGAACGCCGGGAGGGGCCACAGCTATGGTCTACAAAACTGAGAAAGTTCAAGTATTGTAATTTCCTGCTGTTTTCCCCACCATCGGCAAGATTAAGCTATGATTACCTGAGTTTTAATTAATACTGTGTTTGTGATTTCGAGGAAAATCAAGTATCAGTGGAAACCATCACCATCATTGGTCTGAAGTGCCCGCAGTTGGATGGAGGCAAAATCGTTTGAGCCTGAAATCATTTGGAAAATGAAAAATATCGTCTGCGGTCGTGCATTTCATTACTTTACGAACTTGAGAAATGTTCCATCAATTCTTCCCCTTGGCTGCACTAAAAATGCAGTCCCATTCTTTAGGGCAGGACGATCACGTCCCAGCGGATTTAATCCGAAATGATGGAAAATGAAGGTCGTTGCCGGCCCATATCATCAGCTTTCCTCAGCAAGCAATCATATCCTTTATCACTCTTCTTTACTGCTTCTGGAAATTTCGGGGCAAAGGTTGGCTCAGTAACTCCTAAGTTTTATTTCATCTAGAAGAGTCGTATGTTCAGTGGTCTGATGTTGGAATCTCCGATTAAACGTCTAATTAGGAGATGGATAAAAAACAACTTTTTGAGAACAGCGAGATCGCAATGGGAGGCCCAGAGACTTGCACCCTTACTGCCACACACACCGTACAGCAAATATCACAGGCCTCTTTTTACCTTACAACTTACGGAGACGTTTGCTCTCAGTTCAACGGTGAATCCTTATGGTAACAATTTTGTGATTGTATCTACACATCGTGATTTACGGACAGTGATAGCGAAATCAGCCTTAATAATTCCCTTTCAGGGATAGGACTATGATAATGACAGCCTTCGAATGTTTGGCTTGATGTAATCGTTTTTTACAAGAAATTGCTATAGGAAAATTTCTTTCGCTGGTAAAGATGCAAATTTCTTATTTTCCTCTCCGAGGTTGTTATTTTCTGCGATAATAATTATTAAACATAAGCTGTAAGAGTACACAGTCTTGCGACCGCTGGTGTGTTGCATTCGCACGATTAGACTTCTTAAACTTCAGAACACTGTTGAATGTTTCCCTGTGCATCGCAGTCGAGATCAATGCTGATTCGACAAATGTAGGAAACATGGTCAAAAAGTAAATTTTTCTGGAAGGGTGTGAATATTTCAACACGATTTCGTGGGGCCACGGTATTGCGCTAACGCATAAGCCATAGCAATTGCGCCTAAACTTGCAGTTCAAGTTCTGAATAATTCCACTCACAACGATAGAATAAACAGTTGAACCAGAAAAAATACGTACCCTGTGAAGGCGCCCCTAGACACGCTCTCCTGCTCGCATACAGAGCCACTGCTGGCGGGAGACCGCCGTGGACACGAGCCTTGGGCCGTAGAATTAATCACGAGCGAACAAATTTTCTCCAATGAATTTTGAATTTCGCTCTGCTGTTGAATGTTGACTGTGCATACCTGCAGGTACATGCACGGCAAACATCTTTGGGCTGGGCTTACATTTTTAGTTAATTTTTATAGAAAAAATCTGTTAATCTTCTTGAGATCACGAATTTACGTTGAAAAATGTCTTACAGACATGAATCGAAAGAAACTTTAAAGTGATTTTGGCTAGTCCTGTAACTTGGTTTACTGTACATGTACCACTAACCAACCGAACTCCTTGGTGCTGTCGAGAAATTGGGAGAAAGATCTGTATTGCCAGTTAAAAGAAATTTCCTTTTTACTTAAATAGCAACGCCAACCTAAAAGACTGAAGCTCCGTCTTGATATCATATTAGGCTGATGATTCATGTCTGAGTGGTACTTTCGACATTGAATTTGGTTGAAATTCAGCGCGTGTTTACAAGACCCGACCTCGCTTTCGAAATATGGCTAGCGAGACTGCTCATTGTACCTCATTTCTCAAGATCAGATGGGATGGCATAGTTGGGATTCATTGGAGCCCAGTGCCAGCCTAACGGTTGGTGACGTACGAATTTCAACGCATGCAATAAACAACATTAGCTCCTATTAATCTTAGCTAACGGGAAGTCTATCTACATTCGTTTCAAATGGTTGATGAAAGGTCGCTCGAGATACACTTATGCGCCTAGCGCGCAGATGGTCAACGAAAACGGACATGGACAAGAAAACTCGTCCATGATAAATGGTTATCCTGTTTTTTATGAAGGATCAGAATCGCTGTTGGTTCTGTCGCTGTTGGCATCGTCCGCGCTGCCTACCGCGCTGTTACAGGTTCCTGGATGGGGAGCAGCACCAAATTTGTCAGCGACTCCGTAGAAATCACTATGCTCAAAAACAATTTTTTGATACTCTTCACATGTGTAGCAGGTTTTGCTCTGAAACTAGGAAAGTCAATCAATGTTACGGTGCTGAAACAACTGTGGGCTTTATTCCTAATGTTATTACGTTTTTTGTCTTCTATACGATTTTGCTAGGAATTGTTTTGAAATGAATAGGTTTACTGCATCCAGACTTTTGTGATGATTTTGGTGCCCATACCTCCCACGACTACCGAATTGGTAAACGCTCTTGTTTCATGTTTTCTGCCACGAGCGATTGTTTTGTGCATGTATATTTCATTCATTCATTGTGACAAATACATTTTCATTTTGAAGTGACTGTCGAGATGGCAATTAATATGTAATTAACGTATCGTTTTCACTTAAATGCAACATATATATAATACGAATTTGAACCAGCTCAACTTTGTTGATATACTAATGAAGCTTGCTGATGTTAAAATCATAAAGCTGACGATATTTCTAATTTCAAGCTGGATCTATCCCGAGGTTCTCAATGTTCAGTTAAAGAATGACTGACACCCAAAGTACTTCTAGTCAGACGATTTAGCACCTCACGCCCTTGCTCACATTAATTCTTAAACTTCGCTTCAACTCCGGCGCTAAGCGCTCCAGCGGAGGCAGGCGGAGGGATCGCATGGTGCTCAGTTCTAGTCTTGCCTATTGAACAGAAGGTCGTGGAGATGAGAATGATAATTCTAATTTGATCATAAGGTTACTGAAATTATTATCAGCGACTTGCGATTAAATTAGCGATTATGAAACTTTTAGTTGGTTTCAATGATTGCATTTTGACTTTAATTATTGTTAAGGGAAGTTGTCCTAATTTTAAGACCTTCACTTAGAAAATTCCTTGTCAGTAATTTTTTTGACTGCCTGTTGATGAGCCCTAAGTCTCGCTAATTTCTCAGTCAATGAGCCAGAATTCTGTTTCTTGTATATTTATGTGTGGTGTCAGATTAGTTCACGTAAAGAAATTTTCGGACTATGAGTATGTTCAAAAAATTGTGTTGAAATTGCCAATAAAATCAAGTTCTGTTTTTCTCAGGCCTGCTGTGGTTGATTGCGTATAGAATATTGAGCAAAGTTATCATCAGTTGATGTTGAATTTACAGCCTCATTAATGCGGGAGACATCGAAATTCGTGGTGTGTTAATTATCATTGATCTGTACAATGACTCGCTCATCAGTGGCCAAGTGAAAGCATTGATGTGAGAGTTGGGAATTATTAAAATGGCTGCCGCACTACCATCGTGAAGAGTGTATTCATGTTATTCCACATACAAATTGGAGAGTAAAGCTGTGGTGCAAATATCTGTACACTGGAGTCGTGAAACACGTAAAAACAAGAGGATATTTGAGGCAGATCATACGCCTGAGAGGCTGCTCGTAGCTGTGAGAGACACATGGACCAAATAAAAATTACACTGATGGACCAAATAAGAATTACACTGTAGGAGATGTTAGGTGTGTGGTCTGAGGATGACCAGAGCGCCCTCCTGGTAGATCACCAAAGGTCTTTTTTCCTTTGATTTTCTGATTCTCGCGGCATATGCGGGCGTCTGTCATTACTCGAGTAGATGCTTGAGAAACACGATGAAAGCTATGAGAAATTTCGTTCAAACTCAGCAATACATGATTTTGGTGGCTTCCAATTTTATAAAAATCAGCTCTTAAAAAAATTAAGGTTTCAATTTGAATTTTTTGAGAGAATTAATTTTGGTTGCGGAATTTGTTTTAACTATTAGCTGCAATGCAGTATCACCTACCTACTGTACTGATATGCAGGGTTACTGCTTGAAGAAAGGCCTTCTTAAGTGAAAACAGCCAAGCATTCTTTTTCAAGTCATGCTCGCTCAAAGTAGCTTTCCGAGGTACTTGAATTACTCTGAAACATTCCACTGAGCTCAAATTTACTGGCGATCGTATTCCGCTCGCTGTACTTGCCTGGAGAATGCACAGCAGGCCCTGGAGCAAGCACAGCAGGCACTGGAGCAAGCACAACAGGCCCTGGAGCAAGCACAGCAGGCCCTGGAGCAAGCACAGCAGGCCCTGGAGCAAGCACAGCAGACCCTGGAACAAGCACAGCAGGCCGTGGAGCAAGCACAGCAGGCCCTGGAGCAAGCACAGCAGACCTTGGAGCAGCCCGCGTGTCTCCACTATTTCAAGTTTGATTTGTCGTAGTTCGTTGATTTCATATTTCCATTTCGGTGTAAGTTATTGCGGCGCGAAAATGATGCTACGAAAAGTACGAGACTTTTAAAACTAATTTTACTTAACATTAGCAAAGTGTATTCATTATTTTTAGTTGAAAAATAGTTCAAAATATTTTCTCAGCTTTGAATACTTGAAAAACATTGCACCGAAAAATATTATGTGCTAATTGTTTTTAATATTGATTGTAAAAACTATTAATGAGCTGTGAAAATTGATCCAGTAAAAAGCCGGAAAATCCTATGATTGTCAGTGTGAATAGTTCAGGTATTAAACTTGAGTGACTGATTTTCATTTCGGCGGTTTTTGATATGAGTAGTAATTTCTATACTGCCTGATCTCATCATGAAATGTTTCTCTGCAGACGCACTGAAGAAAAAAACTGTGATGCGTTGTCTGGCAGCGCCATTTCTCGATGAATTTAGTTTTTTAATCTGTGAGTTCCGCTGAATTGGCACCTTGTATTTAATTCATAGCTAAGTTAACGTGTGACATGGTCTTCAAAGCTGCGTTTCTCAACTCAGCACTGAGAGCGTCACGAATGAGACAAAAGAGGAAGCAGCTCGTGCTTATCGCAACACATCGACGCCTCTCGACACAGCTCGAGTATCGTCGTCCTCACGTTCCCCTCGTCCCGTCCTCACGTTCCCCTCGTCCCGTCCTCACGTTCCCCTCATCCCGTTCTCACGTTCCCCGCATCCCGTTCTCACGTTCCCCTCATTCCGTCCGCACGAAACCCATTGATTAATTCATGGTAACGCGAATATTTGAGTTATTTGAAGTTGGGGCATTGATACTGATAATCTCAGCTGAAAAAATGCCTCTGATTTTTCCATTTGCTAATTTTGACGTTCATTTTAAACTTTTTTTATTCCTTCCAACTGGATTTTTGCGCACGGGAACGTAATTCAACTTCGATATTCCCAGTCGCGATGTTTTTGCAATTTATTGAAATTTTGTAATTTTTTTTACATTTTGATGTCAGAAGAGCATATAAATTTCCCTAAAGACTGGCGTCAGCACGCGAAGTGTTCAGTCATACAGGCTTAACTACATTTTAATGAATGCCATCGTATTGAATTTCTGAAAAGTTTGAAAAGAAGTAGACAAAAAATCTCGCAAAACTTTAGACGTCAGGTTTAGCTAATGTTGAATGACTATGATAAGTTGAATCTTAGTCAGGTATTCAGGTGTTTTAGTTCAAGTCGACGGTGCTTTGCTCGAGATGAATGCGTGAGACAAGGTGGGACGAAGAGGAGGCTTTACGTCACCGTAGATCTTTGAGGCGATGTCACATAATAAGACATTAACGAATCGTAAAGGAACTATTTGTGTGCTAGGGAAGCCCCAGCACTGCTTGTTTTGAGGGCGTCACTCGAGCGCATGTGAGTGCGGCGAGCGGGCTGTGCTTGCCGGAATCCGAGTTCACCACAGCACAACTTGAGCAGTCAAGAGTCCCACAAGTGGACACGGCCGTCCTCACCGTCGTGTCCCACAGCCTCCCAGTTGTTCGAAGGCAAAAACACGTCTCACTGAAGAGTTTTTCTTCCGATCAACAGTGGTATTAAATCCTGGGTGGAAATTATTTCGTTTAAGTTCTTCATATTGAGAGTCATTGTTTGGTCGTGATTTCATGCCTGAACAATGCAAACAAATGCAAACATAAGGTTGATGAACTATAAGGTTTTACGTGAGCTTGAATCTGAGCCTACGTAGACAGCAGAAAGGAAATTTGGTCGTGACTTTCTTTTCTTCACCAATGCATAGGAAAATGTTTCTATCGTACAGAATCGTGTGAATTTGACGTCAAAAAAATACGTAATCAATGAACTAGTAACTATCAACGTTATTCCTCCTGAGACGCGTATCTTCGTGGCTGTTAAATTCGGCTATCAGGCTTAGAAAAAGTATCAACATCGTGTTTTTCAGACTATCGTGTAATTTTTTGTAAGGAATTTCAATCCAAGAAGTTTTTTCTTCTGGATTCAAGTGCTGTTGAAGATAAGGAAAAAATCAAAAGAGACAGTATGAGTTTATCTTCTTTCAAGCAACATTTCGAACCTAATCAGTATTTAATTTCTAATGTTGTTATTCTCAAATATGAAGTGAATGGAGGGGGAAACTAAGAAGAGCATCTGTGCGTGACGACGGTCAACATGCTTAGCAACCTTCACGTAAAGTGCTCGGCAAGTTGAAACTTCTTCTGCAATACACAACGCTCACAACTAATAAGTAGTTAGTATTATTTCTCCTCCTCATTCTATTCTATGAAAACACGACTAAAATGCAGAGGGATCTAAAAAATCTACTCAGTGTTTGTAACACGAAAATTTTGAAACAAAAAGACTTACGCCTACGAATTCCATATGGAAGTGCAGTGTAACTATTGAATTAGAAGTGGGTATAAGACGCCCTTGCTAAATCTTTTGTTTCGAAATTACAGAGATACAAGCAGTGAGTGCATATTTTTGACCTCTCTGTAATACGTGCGTCCAGGTTGTCAACAGCAAAAAGCCTAAAATTCTACATTCTTGCTAACTCAAATTTGATCATATGAAAAGTCATATTTTAGAGTTATTTAATACATAGTGATTATATATGATTAAATTCCAGTTACTATTCTCTTTTAACGATATGTGAAGTCTCTACCCGTTACATAAAATCAATGTTTAATAGTTTAAGAGCTTACTTTTTTCTTGCATGTTATACTTCTTTCATACTTAGCTTAACTTTTAATTAAATTCTGTATGTGCTTTATATTTCGTAAAAACTCACTAGTATAGTCAAATATATTGTGATATTGTAGTTCCGTCGATTTTTCGTTGTAAATGAGCTAAAGCTCGAAATGTCTAAATCACAATGCTTAAAACTACAATTTTCGATCACTTTTATGATTTACATTCTTTTCTATTATCCATTTATTCATTTAAATTTGCATCTCGAAATGCTAGACATGTACAACGAAATCTAGCCGTGAATTCAAATATTTGTTGCAGAATATTCATTTAACATCCTTCATTGCTTTTCCACAGTGTTACTGCATCCAGTCTTTACGAATTTTCCAGGTTGTCAGCCGCAGAGATCCCGATAGTGAATGCCATGTTAGACTGAGGTGCAGTCCTTCATAGCAAGCAGACATGATATCACTGGAACTGCCCGCACAGGGCATGTGCGCTGTGTGATGGCTGCTGGTGTCCAGGCTGTGGTTGTGTCCTATGTTCTTGACAGGAATAATGGACTACCATCATTCAGTGATACGTGAGAAACAGTTCTAGCGTTGAGCTAAGGAAACTGATGCAAGCGCGGTGCCATTTAACTAAGTTGCGCCTGTGAGTGACGTTCAGTTTTAGTGTTATCTTTCAACCGCAGTGGCTGAGAAAGTAGAGTGTATTTTATAGCGTGAAATCGTTTGGCTTAGTGCAAATCTTAATTGTGAAATTATTCGCTAATTTTCTCTAGAAAGCTACGTGAACTCTCAAGACAATTTTTCTTTATTTAGGCCATCTTATCGTGGTTCACCACCCTGAACACGGATTTTTCTTTGTGCTCTTGAGGATTATCTTAAATTCCCTTAGAACATCTATCGAGTTCAGTGAAGGCTTGAAAACAGAAACTGCTGTCTTCACACGGGCTATTTCAGTCCCGTCACCAAAAAGTGCTTTGCCTTCATTTTATAAGTCCCATCCTGGGTCAGAAGGCAGCTATTCGCTGAGATTGACCTGAGTTCCACCGCTCACTGAGAGTTAGACCAGGCAGTGGAGTGCTGACCAACGCGGCCACCATGGCAGCCGCCGTCCGCTTCAGCAGCGTGTGGCAGCTCACTCTCATCCTCAGCGTCGGAATCTGCAGCTCCACCAACGACGACCAGGTCAGTCAGAGTCGCGTGCATCACAGCCGTCAAATTTGTGTGCACTGAACCGATACATTTTGTGTAGGCAGCATTAGACTTACTCTGTGTGGACAGCTGTGGTCATAGTTTGTGTAGGTAGCATTAGACTTACTCTGTGTGGACAGTTGTGGTCATAGTTTGTGTAGGCAGCATTAGTCATATTCTGAGTGGAGAGCAGTATTCACATTTTGTGTGATCAGCAGTTGTTACAATTTGTGTTCCACAGCGAGGCAATATGTGTTCAATAAAGCACTAAATTTATTATTCATCTTGGTTACGGATGTCCTGTATTTATATGACATAAATTTTCTGTTCAAAATTATAATAAAATTGTGTTAAATTTGTTAAGTCCCGTAGTTGTCGTTCAACTCATACCAGGTAAGTACTATTTGTTCATTAGCTGTGAGTATGCCAATCGTTGATTTATGCACTAATTTCTATGTTAAAATTACATTAAAATCCAGTAATTTCATGCCAATTTCATCTTCATTTTCCAACAGCTAGAACAGCACAAAGGCACAACATTTCCTAGACCAGATGTTTTTTCAGCGTCGGACAGAATGTACGTGACCAGTTGAGCTGAAGTCGAATATTTCAAAGTCATAAGTCAATCAAACGATGGACACAATAGGATACGTGCACGATACCCCTTAAATCGGCGTACGTCGTGTCTTGTACACCAGTCTCACATCTAGCAACGTCGTTACGGAGGTATTTGAGGATGAAAAACTATCGAGATAATTTTGAGTGACTCTCAGTGATGGGTATGAAGAATAATAGCGCAATTGTATGTTGAAGACGATATTGCTGCTGATTTGGGAAAATATTGTAGCCGCACCATGAGGGAAAGCCAAACTGCAGGCGCAATTCAGCGTTTCAAAGTAGTGCACGTTCGTGCGAAGACGTCGTTATTGCGTTAAATAATTGGTCGCATTCGTGAAGATTTCAATTCTAATTAAGTGAGTGTGGTGATATTTATCATGGCAGGAGGAAACATTGGGCTACTTAATTTTCGGAAATATCAAAGTGAAGGCAAAGTAAAGAATGAAGTAATTAATGATCGCTTGTTTATTTCGTTGTCGAACAAAGTAGCTTATTCAGAGCAAGGAAAACTTTACCTTTTCCGGGCAGTCTTTCTTATGAAGATTTTTTTTTGCATGTTTCTGAGATAGTTTCTAAATATTTGCTTGAGGGATTATGCATTCGAAAATAAACCAAGAGTCAAACCCCGATCAGTTATTAAACATAACTAACTGAATGCAATGGTTACCAAAACTCTACATCAACAGTCCGAAAACTTGCACCTATATACATAATTCATTACGAAACTGTTACTTACCTTGAACCTAATTACCAAAGTGAAAACATTAGGCATATTTTCTCAAAATTAACTAAATGAAACTCAAAAAAATCGGGGCGTCGAGTTGCACTCCCTTGTATTTTCCAGACTAAAAAGTATGTAGATCATTTTGTATCTTATCCCAACATGCAATTAGAAATGGATGCTGTAGGACAACAGTAAGAAAAGAAACCAGCTACTAGATGCGAAAGAATTATCAGAGTATTATCTGAGGCTCTGAGGTCCCTAAAAATATTACGGTCACTGTACATATGGCGGTCTCGCAGAGAGGATGGTCATTATTCAGTTTTGCCTCAAGGGGCAACAGTAAGAACACAGCTTATGCGTATGAGAAATTAATTTAGCATAGGAAAATATGAATATGAACATGCGATACGTGTGAATAGAGATGGTCCAATTAGAATGGGCGACAACGACGTTCACGCACTGCTGCACGCCGCCATTGTGAAATTTTGCCTCTCATTCTATATTGACCTGCCGTCGCTGCTACTGTTCATAGCTAATTTACGTACTGTCGTTGAGTACATCCTCATCATTGAGTACATCATTATTCATCCTCAAATACCGGTGCTGTGTTCTCAACATTTGAGCCGTTCAACTCATAAACCAAAAAATTTTCTTGGGATAAAATAAAAAATTTAAATGTAGAGGCGTCATTTATCAACGCGAGGCTCATTTCAAGCAAGTGAATTATTTATTAGACTTTAAAAAAACTTTATACATTTCATTCCGAGGGCATTATTTTATTCGTGACAGTGTGAGGGAGTGTGCATTACAGAATGAGTTCTCCGTAAAAGTACAACGAAGATATGTATCAATTTTTCTTTATGTCTCAGTAGTTTCAAGAAACTGAGCACTGCGGCTTGTACAGGGAGCCTCTTTCCGGTGTTCATCTCAGCGACAGCTCCTCAATATTGACAGACGTGTGTGTTCTTCCATGAGAAGTTTCAGGAAGTCTTAATAATTGTATGCACAGCTCGGTCGAGGGATGTTAGAGAATTGACTCAATTCAAAGAAGATTGTTCCTGATTATTCAGAGTTGAGTGATCACCATATTCGAAGAGGCTCTGTGCGGCTGCATTTATCTACCTATCAATAACCATCCGAGTTACAAACGAAGTATAAATGCTTATTACAAATGTTCCAATGAAAATTTACGTATGTATCAATCTACGCCAAAAAATGTAAATAAAGTTCTCGCAATTGGTAGCTCCTTATTTCATTCTCAACAACGTATCATTACAAAAATTAATATTCATGTTTGAAAACTACTCGCACACACCATTAAAGTGGAGAGCTAATGGAGTGCACGATTTTGGTTTACATTAGCGGCTCGCGTACGAAGTATATTCCCGTGCCTAATCCGTTGGGTCCAACGATTCCGCTAGTGAGGATTGATTACACGGCATTTCTCACCTGAGCTTGATTCTAATCGCCCGATGGGCAGACATGATTGCACTGTGCAGCCTTTAGCTAAGAGATTGAGGCTCAAGCTGCTGGGTAAATTATAAGTTGCTATAAAGTAATAACCAGTTGTTCGGATCACATGGGGATCTGATTTGAAGGGGTTGTCCTGTGAACTTCCATGTTCAGTAAGCTCTTGAGAGACGAAAAGAGCTTCGCGTACCGGAAATGATAGAGTGAAGACATTTAAGATAGGTTAATATCACCTCGTGTAGGATTGAGAGGAATTTTGAGGTAGATATTTGCTCATGCTGGATGAGCTTCATGCTTGATAGTATGCGCTTCTCTAAGTTGAAATCTAAAATAGCGTTTCGGTGTTACAAGTGACGGCTATGATTATACCTGCAAAATTAACTCCAACACTGTACGCGATATGAATAATTTACTATTAAACTGTGACAAATACTTAAATTATACCATGCTAACACAGTTTTTACGGTGAACATATTTCACATACATCAACTGAAGATAAAAATTCAGACATTAAGACCAGTTCCATTTCACTGAGTTTACAAGAACGCATGGGAGTATCTGTATCTTGCTGAGGCGTCCTCGCTTGACAGGCGCAGGGAAAACTCGGCAATTTGAGCCCCAAGACTAAGGCCGCCATGGGTCTTAGGCTCTCTAACGCTCATCAGTCGCAGGATTGC
The DNA here is from genome assembly GCA_014899125.1 of Orchestia grillus. Classification (NCBI taxonomy): domain Eukaryota; kingdom Metazoa; phylum Arthropoda; class Malacostraca; order Amphipoda; family Talitridae; genus Orchestia; species Orchestia grillus. The sequence continues at coordinate 4,663 of VOMN01114895.1, read as the reverse complement.
TGCTCATCATCTTCCTGCCGAGGATATGGCCCCTCCAGCAAGCCCTCCTTCTGCCTCCTACCTCGCTAATCCCCAGCAACTGGTGTTAGCATCGGTTTTGCTCACGAGGATTTTGTTCGAATGGGCCAACACGGATTTAACTTTTTGCCATTTTTGCGAGTGTAGCATTGAATTTGTTGCGTGTGGTCGTAGGTTGATGGAAATATCAAATCATGTGCCAGAGGTTCATTTCCTAAATATTTGCTATCGAATGGTTAGGGTTAGGGACAAAAATTAATGTGTTTTCGACGGTACAAACAATATAAAGTTTTGGCTTATTAGTCTAGCGTGCTCATTGGAGTGCCACAATGTTGAAAGTCGAGTAGATCAATCGCTTTGCTCATAAAATAATAGTGCTTATGTACCACAAAGATGTACTGCATATATTTCAAACACCAAAAATTATTTCTGAAAACATTATAATGACGGCTTTGCAAATGCAAATGTCTTTCTCATCAGAACACTATGTTTAATACAATATTGTAGTTTTAAGTGAGGATGACTGAGAAGAGAGAAAGAGAGAGAGAGAGAGCTCTTAGGAAAGGGCCCGCAAGAGCATGTCCAGAGAGACGGGAAGCTATCGAGAAAACACCCGAGTCCGAAGTTGTCTCGGTTGTGGTCGGTGGGTTAGAGGACAAGTTCTGGTCGATTTACGAGTGCCGCTGAGATGCTATCACTTCACATTTGCCTTCTTTACTCGGCCAACTTGCGCTGGCGACAAGCTAGAGGAATTTCTGGAACTGCCTTGCGTCTGTTGTTCTTGGCTTTCCTTCTGAACGATAATACACTGCGAGCTCTTCAGCGAATCATGATTTAGTTTCATAGGGATTTATCAGGACATTAAATGGTAAGCATTATTCTCATTGTACATCACTCTTGTAATTTCAGACAGATTCTCATTTTTACTTACATGCTGTTTGAGATTTTTCTCTCTGACAATTTTTTTTTGCCAAGAATATTGCATTTACATAGTTTGACAACGCTCGACTTAGTTCGAAAGTAAATTTACTACATTTTTAAGAACAAAATTTATAGCAATGCCAATTGATTGACGTTTTTCACCACACGATTTCTCAAATTTCCCATTGCTAGTTCTCTTGATATACTGGTGTCGAAGTATCATGTGCTCGGAGCAATATCCCCTTGCTATATTCTTAAGAGATCGCTCTTCAAAATCATTCCACAAACTCCTCAAAGGGCTATATACTTAGATACTTCAACTTTAGGTAGGCCTTTGGGACTCCTATCTCTCGTACCCACTTTGCTTCTCTCTATTTTCGTGCTTTCTTCGAAAATGATTCTTTATCTTCTCTTCCTCTTAATTTTTAACTTGCTGTTTCTATGCGCAGGGGATCTTGCTTGGTAACACACCTTGTGCTTAGATTCCCGGTCATCCAAAGTCCACACTAAACGGTCCCTTTTCTTTCGGTGCGAGATACTGTGCTTCAAAGTACTAAAGCGCTGCTTACTACTATTTCTTCTTCTACTACTTTCACTTCTATGACGGAAACTGTTTAATTTCTGAGCTGACCTCCTCTCGTCGAGGAAGTGAAGGATGCGGAGCATAATTATTACGTCACTGATGACCGCACAACTCTGCGGGTGCTGGATCTTCGGAACAGGACTGCGCAAATACCTCATGTGATTGAGCATGGTGTAAATTATGCATGAATGCGCATCGGTACATGGTTTGGGGTAATATGGGAACTCGAAATGTAATCAGCGTACGGGGTAATATACATGTTTATACATAGGTATTGGCACAGCCCTTTGGGGTAATATAATAAGATGTTTCGCAGCATGCTCGCCATACGAATGTAATTCGCGTTGCCTAATGCTCTCTCGTTTTCGAGATGGAAAAGAATTGTAACGCTCGTAACAAGTTATTCGGCAAACATTTGAGCCGGCAGTCACAGCGACGTCCCCTGAAACATCTCCGCTCGGCGCGGGACGGCGATGTTCTGGAGGCGCTCTCGAAGCTATGTCGCAGTGAAGGCGTGAATTCCTGCCGCCGCTTAAAGGAAAAATATTGCGAGCATTCTCTACTCCGTGCTAAATTATGATTAATAAATAAACCTAGACTACCCGTTCAGAAAGATTGTGATATATGGAGAGTCTTTTAACATTCATTTTACCAAGTCAGAGATTAACGAACTTCTTTGTCCATCCCCGGCTGAGACTTCGAAGCTGCATGATGTAGATTATTTTTAGGAAGTCATTTCTGTAAGAACTTAATTAAAAGTTATTAAATTCATAGTTTTACTTCTACAATATATACTATCTGCCCGAAAAAGCATCCTGCATTCAAAGAATAGTCAATGTGTTTCAATCTTTACTAATTTTTCCTACAACTTTATTTCTTATAGTCTCGAAAATCTAAGAAGAGTCATGAAAAGGTGCCTCTTTTTTGAGGAAAGAAAGAAAATGTTGCTAATGCACACATTATAATGCACGATTATGCACGATTATATTGTGCTAGACATTATTACAGGCTCAAAATTATTCCCACAGACAACGGAATCTTCCTTGTATGCTAGAACAGTATCAAGTTTAATGAAAATAACCTACACATTATTCAAGGCGCAATAACCATCTCTAAACAAGTTCTGGAATAAGTTTTTCCATTTCTGCTCACTTTCTAATTTTTTACTCTATATAATTCGACATATTTAAAACAATTCATTGAAAAGTGCTGTTAGATAATGCAACTTTTAAACAGAGACACTCAATTTTGCTTGAAATGAAATAACTTTGCTGTGCGACTTTCAACTAGGTGCTACTGATGAAGTGTTGGATTTTCGACGCAAATTATCAACGCCCAGTTGTCCTCAATTGAGTCAATCTTCTTTGTTTATGTAATCAACAAAGAAGCGTCTCAAAGTTACATACCGAAGTCATTTCTAATTTTAGGATCGATATTAAGAATGTAAAAATCAAAGGCATTGAATACTTTTAATTACGTCATTTTCACCCATGCTTAGAAATCCATTCAATATATCGACAAGCTTATGAATGCCATGGTTTTCAGGTTCATTAGTTTTTCACCAAGTTCAGTGAGACTGCTATCATTTTCCATTGCTTTGATCGAGATTTCTGCAGACTAAAATTGCGTCACTACATATCAAGGCAAATGTTATACAAAGTGGATACTCATTATGCAAGTTAGCAAGCATAAATGGTGCCCAAAACAATACGAATAGAGCACAGTTTTGAAATATTTTTTCCAGAATCGCTCTATTTTTTAGCAAAAAACTGATATGGATTTCGCATTATAGCACAGTCTCGGTAAAAATTAGGTCGTTTGAGCAGAATGACAACTTGGGATCAGAAGGCCTCCGTCGGTGGTGTGTGAGAGACCTGGCGCGCGCATGTTGCTCTTCAATAAATTTACGAGGGTAGAGGCAGCCGGAGTCTTAATTAGCTCGTGGATCTATAACATGACCGATTTATTGGGCGTACTACTAGACGTTACTGACTTGTTTTCGTAGGTGAAAGCACTCCGATGTTTTAACCTTCATTACTGGCATCAGCCTACTGCATTGTATGTTTTTAAGGCATTTGGAGCATGAGATTTGGTGCACCACACACTTGTTTTCATCCCAACTGCTAATTTTCATTTTGTATTATTGGTTTCTTAATTTTTTGGAATTTTAGAAATCGATTATATGTTGGGAAGTTATGAAACTTTAGGAGTACAGGAAGTTATTATATACAGCTCGTATGTATTACTGTCGCAAAATTTTTGGCAAACGTTCCAGTTTATTAAAAGAATAATGCAATCTTCAAGTTCTTACTCTTGATTCGCTTGTTGTCTTCTTAAAATGAATCACTAAGTTCGTTTGTGGAAATTCAGGAATCATAGTAGTATTTCATGATTTATCCCTATAGTAATAGTTCATGGCTAATTCCTATAGAAGTAGTTCATGACTAATCCCTCTAGTAGTAGTCCATGATTTATTCCTATAAACGAGCATTTGCAGAGAAAAATGCCAACACTGTTCTGTCGAGATATTGCTGTATAACATGCATACATGTATTGGGTACATAAACACGTGCTCTACATGAGTTGTACTGTAATAATATATCGATCTTAGTGAGAAGATAGCATGGCTAATACATTAACTGCGCTTCAACCTGATACACTTACAGTTATTTGGTCAGCAATATGTTTTGCGTACCAGAAAACGTTTACTGAACAGAATGTGATGCTTGGAAGGTAAATTTCAATCACTGACTAGTACGACGGAAAGAAAACGTGACAGTTAAATTTCCGCGGCCTCCACCAATTCTGCAGCGCGGACCAGGCCTCCACCTGACGGCTGCGGTCGCCCCTCGGTGCGCCGCGTGACGTACGGCACTCGGGCTGCGCTGTGGCGGCCCCGGGGTCCGCCGTTTGATGGTAGTCTTGATAGCAGCTTTGTTGAGCTCCCCAGTCGCCTATGACAGTCGCAGCCCGAGTCCGACGTATCCATTTTACTCAGATCAAATAAGGCAAATATGTAGGCATGGAAACTGGGAAAAGGATGATAGAGCATTTGTGTATCTTATGAATTCAAATGGAAATGTTACAATACGCAATGGAGGTAATGGAGAACAGAGATCTTAAAATCATTTTAATTTGAAC
>VOMN01114894.1:0-14828 GCA_014899125.1 Orchestia grillus | reverse complement strand
CTTCCTCTTTCTTCTTAACTTGCTGTTTCTATGCGCAGGGATCTTGTGTGGGAACACACTTTGCGCAGAAATTCCCCGTTCTCCTAAGTCCATACCTAATTGTTCCTTTTCTTTCAGGGCGAGATATTGAGTTACTAATGTGATGCTATCCTTACGACTGCGACTGCTACTTTTATCTCATATTGGTTGACCATTCTATAGCACCTTAAATTGTGGAAACTGAAATATTTTTTTGTCGTGTGCATTCGCACATGAGGGATAATGACCAGCTGCAAATCGAAGTTTGAAGAAAGAAAATTTCTAGTAAAAGAATTCTAAAAGTGCGAGAGTAAAACAGAAAGTAAAAATAAGTTTAGAATGAATTTTACATTGATCTGCCGAGCAGACTATTGCCATATAATTCGTTGAAGATAAGTTTGAAGTAATTGGTGCTGTTAAGAATGTTTAGAGGCAACATTTTGGAAGACTAAGATCTTCGACTGCGCCTAACCTCATACCAGTGGAGTCTTTTCTCTGGGGTATTCGGATGAGTAAAGTGTGTGGTACAAAACCTGCAACCTTTAATTAAAATGATCACTGACACGAGATGTGCCAAAATTCTAAAAAAATAATTTTTAAGTGTGCGCGATTCTATAATTTCACGTTGTTACCGTTGTGTACATTAAAATTGTATTCCGTTTGAACGTGTGAACGAAGCAGCAAAATATAGGTTAATGTTTTTCTTTATGAGTGAGAAATACGATTTTAAAATAATACTTTACGATCAGTCCACTACCTTGGTCATAGTGTGATAATGTTTGTTTACACCGTGTGTTCCCCATTTACGGTACTCAGCGGCATGCATTGAACTCGCCTTGTTGGTCGCGCGTCGTGCTATTCGGTCGCGTCTCAGACTGTGGTGCAGGGCTGCCAAGTTCCTTGTGACTGCACAATGTGGGGAGCTGTAAGTCCTGTGGGAATGTGCAATCCGTTGGACGAATAGCATTCAGCTCTACATGCAATCTTGGAAATTTGTCACATCGGAAACGCGCTAAAATAGTGAGGTCTTTCATTTATCTAGTTCTAACTTGCTCATTAGAAGTCTTTCGCCATTTTTAGAGTTAAAATTATGCTTATAAAAGTTGAGTTATCCGACCAAGTAAAATTGTAAGTTTTATATTTTAGTTTTATGTTAACACGTCAAAACTTTTTTTTATAATTCTTCATTATTTTTTTCGTGAAATGAAGAGAGACGACGTCATTCTAGGTCTCACTTTGTTGGAAAATAGGTTAGTAGTTTCTCTAGGGTAAAATATGCGGGAAAATTTATCTGGACACTTAGTACATCTTTCACCTTTTTGTTCATGACTTGCCGTGTGTAATTCGCATATGTTCCATTCATCCATGTCTGAGCTTCATTACTTTGCAAACTGTTTCTCTTGTTGATAAGTTCGTGCTGAACTGAATGGGCTGCTTCTGTAGCACGACGCTTGCTTCTCTTGCGTGAGGCCAAGGTGCGACCTATGGACTCATTTCGGACGCGTTTGTCTAGGATGTTTGTTCTGCAAGTGTCAGCAAGTTCGGGAGCAGCGTCCTGTAGCGGGAGACTTCGCGATATTGGAAACCTTTAGCGCTTCCTCTACACAATATCATGGCTCCGGCGCTCAAACTCATCACTGCGATGGAACTCCCACGTTCTTCTTCCTTTCGATTTCTCCTTGTGTTGTTGCCTCCAATGTTTTTATTTTTGTGCACTTTAACAATGAAAACTTCATGCGCGTGTTCTGTGGTTATGTTCATGTGCACGAAGCTATGCAACAGTTTTATGTTTTTTCTTGATTCAATTATGGACTAGCTTTCGCTAGTTTTTTTGACTTTGAATATTCCCGTAAAATAGAAACACTGCTATTGTATGATACTTTTGCACTTCCGATTCCTTTCTTCCGAATGTAAAGTGAGTTATTGCATTCTAAATAAAGTAGAAGTTCAAATTATTACGAGACTTGAGACTACTAGATCTGGAAAAATAAGATAGTTTATGTATGGTATAAAGCCGGCGAATATATTACAGCTATTAATGATAACTAAGAGACGCTGTTAAATAGGCTCAAATGTAGCATGGAATGTTTCGAGATTTTCAGTTCTACCTGATTTTTGGTTTTGATTTTTTCGAAGACGAGAAGTGTAGCTCACCTTTGAAATCCAGCCATTTCCCATCGGTAACATTGTGTTTATAAACATTTTCATAATTCTCCAGAATTTTCTTCGATTCGTGTCCAGCGCGCGATGGAGTACATCTCTTTGCCTTCTTTCGCTCGCCGTGGCAGGTGAATGGACGACGCTTCCTGTTTTTGGCCATNAGCCACCCGCTTGCCTTTTTTCCGTTTCAGGTTTTTGCGCTAATGCTGATAACTGGTGCGCCGTTACTGGTGGCGGCATCCCGCGAATTATGCGTTTCACTTAGAAGTTTCTCTTACTTTTATTTATTTCTCCTCCCTGATTTAATTACTGTCCTTATAGTTTTTTTGTGTACAGCACATCTAAACACATGCTCTTTCCTTCGTGTACAAGAATGTCCGTAGAAGTTTTGAAATATCAGTTTTATATGGAGCCAAATTCAGTTGTTTGGCTCCAAAATTATATTTTGCCGGTTTTTCACAAAACTCAGAAATTTAGTTTTGAACACAGAACTGAGCGTCGTGCAACACGTGTGAATGCAACGCTCTTAGTAAACCAACCGTGTCTGCATGTGGTGAGGAGACGCAGCTAGAGTGCCTTGTTACTTATGCTCAAGCTTTATTTTTTAACTGGCTTTTTGACTGACTGCAGTGCCTAATTGGTTTTAAAACTTTATCTTCGACTTGATGCTTTGAGCTATACATGTGCGTGTGAGTGCAATGCATTTGAATGTTGGTAAGCCTACTAAGGACATTTTCTGTGGAATATTGTCAGCACACATCGTCTATTCGACACCAAAATTTGTGTGAAATCATTTTTGGCAGTGCTGAAGCTTTGGCAGTACACCGGTACCTGCTTCCTACCCTATTCCGTGCCATTATCGCACTCGCCATCTCTATAGAGCTCGCCCACAGGACGCACTGCCGGACGTTCCTGCCACCAAAAATACCATTTCCATATTTATTGAAACCTCGTGTGGGTTTCTTGCCCCGGCTGCCAACGACGGCTTTGCATGGATTTCACAGAAAACTTACCCTTTAAACTGGCTGCATTTGTGGCTCGCTTCCTGAAGTTTTTCCCGTAACGGCTGCCCGTATCCGTTTTTGCGTGCGTGTTCAATGTTGGCAACGTGCCTGGAGAAGTTATATTCTTTTTCCTTCGGTACATGCTACCTTCATGCAATCTGCACACTGAGTTTTACGTGAATATTTCACGTGAAGTTGCACTACTGGAAACTTGTTCAGCCTAGCGCTCTGATTCTGTCAAAGTATTTCAAATCGCGTAGCAATTCGTTTGTATTCGTTCCGAATGGTTGCACATTTGAGTGCTTCCATATTACAAGCCGTGCTTCCTGGTGTTTACTTTGGCGAAATTGTATGCTGTGAGCGTACTATTTATCCTAGTTTTTTCATATTTCTTCAGCTTCGGTCGTTTTACCATACTAGTGACGATTCTCAACGAATGTGGTTCATTGTCCGGTGATCGTTTGTAGTTATTTGCGTGTGGTCTCAGTTGGGATGCGCACGAAACTCAACTAAATCGATTCGAGTTGAATGCGTTGTACTCTTGAAAAATGATATTGTAGGATTATTGAGAGAATATTCTCTGTTTGTTCAGCGAAAGCTAGCCTAAAACCAGGCTGCAGATATTTTATTTTTGTAATGAAAATCGGATCATCAGTCGTATATAGGTTAGCAACAAGAGAAAACTAGTGACTTCATTCGCGGTTGACCGATTTAGATTGCTTTGCAACTCCTGAAACACGTTTTATGAGAGATGAGCGATGTAGTTCAGTCAATGAGACTTGCCCGTGAGATATCAGTGATGTCTAACTACTGCACTAATAGATTTATGTTACTAACATCGTATTTGTTTTGCCGCGCTTTGAAAATTTCAGAAACCTCTTGCGGACTCGTACACGCGTTCTCGAGTGCGAGGTGAGAGGTTCATATTTATATTTATACCTTTTTTAATTATAGGATTTTTCCTGAATTTACTAAATACCAAATGTGGTGTTTTTTGTATGAATCTCAGTTTAAATACTCTGTGAGTAGCGAGCAAGTTCCTGGAACGATTCTGAAGACGAAAAGTCAATAACTTCGTTGTAATTCTTTCGAGGGCACTCTCTGGAGTTAGTTTTTTTTACTTGACGTTAAAATATTGTTGTTACTGTTTCTTTGATACCTTCGAGTCGTTTGACGTTAAGGCTTGAGCAGGCTGAGTGGACAGAATTTTACGTGAGATGTTTAGCGTGAGCCCAGGTTTGTGTGAGTACGACTCAGACGTCTCTCGAAGAGGCGCATCGTCTCTCGTGCGCTGTTTCATGATGCCATTATGAAGGCTGGCCTCAAGCTCCCTCCTCTTGTACTTGATTTACGTCTCGACAGTCGAGCAAGGAGGCTCGTTGCAATTAATTTATTCCAGTTTAAAGCTTTGTTTAGTAAGGGCTTTAATTTTTTCAGGCTATATTTCACTCTATGAAAGGTTTTGTGGGGTTATCTCCAATACAGGTGCAACTAGCGCGAAACTGAGAAAGAAGAGCTATTGCATGATATGCTTTTCTACCTGTAAGATTCATTGTAGAATGATGTAAAATGTGTTTGTTTTGTATTATTTTAGCTTGAGTTTTAGTTAGTATTTTATCCACTTGCAACTCCTAAGGGATGAACAACAAACTTGCCTTCGCTTAATGAAGAATTTGACTGTTTTGCCGTCAAAATGATTTCTCCATGGGAGCCCAAAAAAGGAGCGAGTAGGCGGCAGCTGGCCTCGCCTCCGCGGGATGTTTCCCGGCTGCCAGGCCGTCCGTCTGTCTCACCCTTCCCACGGGGGCAGTCGAATGAGCCCAGCAAAATGTTTTTATGGAGAACTGTAAATTTTCTCACAATTCAAGACGAAATTATTTTACGTTATAAGCTTATAAGCTTGAATTGCAGAATTTTTATCGCATTTAATAAAAGAAACTAGCATCTGTCCCTGCATTCAGTTCGGAATCTAATATTTTTACACTTCGTTTTTTCGTAAAAAGCAAGGCATTGCTTCCGTAGGTTCGATAGCTAGTGTTAGCTAAAGCTGATAATTGACACGAGACGATACTGTGTGTACCACCCTCGCCTTGTCCTTATTTAGAGCCTCGAGCCACTTCAAGTGGAGCAGTTGTGTTGCACAATGGATGGACTTCAGCTCTCACTCGTGATCATAAGCACCAAGTTTAGCGAAATAGACTTGGCGGGTAGTTTGTACACAGCGCCGCTTTCTCATTCCGGAGTGTAATAGACGCCGGCTCAAGTCGCCTCACTGCCGTTCTAGTCCATGGTAATGTCAGTTTGTGCATCTAAATCACTTTGGCCCCGGATATGAACGTTTTTATTATGTCGCTTTGATATCGCCTCGCCGATATTGAGCCATTAAATCCGAATCTCCATAACATCCATGGCAGAGCGAGGCCTCCAGTAAAATATCACGAAGAATAATAATAATAATAGTAGCGCTGAGAATAAAGTCCGGTGTCATCGGGTGCAGATGCGTGCTCGACCAATAAGGGATGCTGCTTTGGCTTCAGGGCTTGCTACTCCTCTTGCTTGCCATCTTTAATCTTATCTTAGTTCGCTATCATTACTTTTTCTCGAGCGAAAGAGCAAAGGATGTTTTTAGCGAGTATCATATGAGAAAAATGAATACTTTGCAAATCGTAAAATTTAGGAAATGGTTGAAATGACGCGTTATATGGATTTGGCATGACTAATTATTTGAACAGACTGAAATAAATCTTATTTAAATATACTTTAGCGTGTCATGAATTGGTTACGATAGAAATATATTGTGCACATTAGCAAGTCATCAGATTCGTTGCTTAGCATAAAATTTTTCCAACGCTTCTTATTCGAAACTCTTTTAATATCTGGCTCTAAAATGAACCTGTTGGGCCAAATAAGAAGGCAATAACCTCGAAAGCCATGTCGAGAGGTAAGACTCCACTGATGCTGACGATAGTGAGGTGGTTACGTAGTAGCCATTGAACGAATAAAGCACGGAATAAATAAAGTATGTATATACTTTAAATATAAAGTATGTATGTATAAAGTATGTGTACAAAGTATGTAGGGCTTTTTTGCTAACGTAAAGTAAAATCAGAGAAAATTTTCTCAGATCTTTACCTGGAGCATTGTTTCATGATATATATTTACGTCGTAAAGATAGAGTCTCGTAATTAGTTGCATGAATTTATGTTGTTGGTGGTTCTAGACTTTGTTTACGTTCGTATGTTCCATAGTGAGTTTAGTAGTGTCAGTTTGTATATGCGGATCATCTTGACGGTACAAATGAACACATTATTTGCTGTATTTTGTTGATGACTTCCTCAATGTGAACCTGCTTTTAACTTCCTTTCGTGCTGCCCACGGAGGCGCCGTCTATCTTTGCTTAATGGTGTCATGGGGCATTCATAGTTCTTTATTACGAAGGTCAATTACCTATAGCTGACGTTGGCACATTCGTGTGTTTTAAGGAATCAACTTTGTTACGCACCACCCAGCTATTCCTTTGTATAAAACCAATTTGAGTCAAATACTGTTTCCGCTTGAATGCCTGCCGCTTTTCACCCTCTTGAGACATATTGCCTGGACTGGTGTCCCCCACTTGGCCTTTGTCCGGCCAACGCCGGCATTCTTGTGCGACGATGGCGCAGGTGTAGCGACCGAGTGGTTCCTCCGATTTTTGGCCGTCCATCCTTTCAATATAAGGCATCCGCTATTGAGAGGTTTTATTCGTCCAGATTTATGGATTAATAAAGGCCGAGCATCTGGTTAGGGCATCTGAGAGGACGCATTGCTATTTGCCCTAGGGCTGAGTGCTTCAAGCGCTCGAGCTGAAAATCGATTTCGAAGAATGATGCTGATATCAACTGCGGAGGTGCTGTGAGTTCTCCTTAGTGTGGAGTGAAAACTTGTTATGCGATTGTGTGTTGAAGGCGAGGAACTTTTTCTCAAGATGTTACGTTGACCGAATCTGCTGAGTAATTACACGAAGACTTGAGCGTGGAGTGATATGTTGGACGATTGAGGTACTGTGGTAAACAACGTTAGCATATTCGCTGATGGTCTAGGTAGCTGTGCTCTACCTCAACTTTTTAGCTCTCCATTTTATTCACGCGTGAAGATCAATAGTTAATGTTTTGTCAAGCAATTTCTGGAGTATCGCCCTTTGCATTTCTTGATGAATCGTTTAATTACAATGAGGAATGATTATTGCATCTATTTCCGTGGACCGTTAAATCAACAGCGATCGTTACCATACGCTGTTGTAAAGGCCATTGTTTTGTCTAATGTTTTTTTTTCCGTTCCGTGAAAGTGGGCTTTTGCAGTGCCTTGTCCTTTTGTGCAAAAGATTAGTGTCGTAGCTAATTTTCCTGATTTGTTTTTATTTTTTATTTGGCAATGCGAGACACCTGTGCTTCCTCTCTAGACAAGCGTAGCACATTCTGTCGAAAGAAACGCTAAACTTGGGAGCTTTTGTTACACCAGTAGCATTGCTCTAAGTGACGTTTTTCACTGTCAGATATCTTATATCCACTTGAAACTGTGATGGAACATAAATTTAGACATTTTTCTCTGTATCTACTCTTTATGAATCATGCAACAATGTTTGTGTTTGTAGAATTCTCTCTATCTTTTACTCTATCATGTTTTTTATGTACTCTTATATTGATGACCTACTTCATTTATATCATTTTAAGTGCGATTGTTTGCTTTCCACCTGAGCTAAAGCGCTAAATTGGTCTCTGTCTGATTTCTTTGTGCATCTTGGCGATGTTTACCAAAGTTGATGTTTAGTCCCTTTTTGTGGCCGCCATTGATTGAACCATTACGTGTCGGCTCAGAACGCGTGAAAAATGCCCAGTCGTAGCTCATTCTCTTGCAAATATTTATTGAGCGTTTTCGATTTGCCGCCTATTGACGTTATGGCGGCGAGGAAATCGGCGAACACGAGTCGCCAATCTGTCATCCGAGGATCAAGAGGCGTGGAGAGCCCAGCCGTCCTTCCATCCATTACGATGAGTCAGGCTCAACTTTGGAAATCGTTAGAACTTTTGTGCATGCTTTATGTCTTTGCCTATGAGTGAAATATTCAAGCTGCCTTTTTTGGAGCTACCAGGTTGTATGATGTTACCTCTCCGATACTCAGGGTGTTCTTACTTTAAAGACTATGAATATCAGATTTACTTCCTGTTGTATGGAAACTTTTAATCTCGGAATTTTCATTCCACCTCCTCGTAACCCGAAACAGAGGAAATGTTGAGTTATAAATTGTAGCTTCTATTGTAATGCAATCCATCATTCAATCCTCGATGTATTCGAAATTTGATCTTTCTACCCGCGACACTGGCTTTATGAGGCGCATGTGTTAATTTTTGAAAAAGGTTTCCACGCAAAGTACTCATTCTCCCTGGTGGCGCTTTACCTGCTAGGTCTCTCTCATTTTAGCGTTACTCTCTGTTCGTGTATTATAACAATGCATGTTTCTCAGTGTGTCAGGAGGGCTCATTGAGGATTTTGAAAGTATTTGTGCTTGCTTAACCGATGTTCTCCTATTTCACCTGAAGTATTTGTTGCTCTAATGAGTGTCGAATATCCGAGAGCCTTGTTGTCGAGTAATTTCCGCACCCTCATTATCGGCTATTTCCATGGTACAGATAGCGACTCGAACTATGTTTGGAATTGTGGTTCAATACCGACCTTAATTTTGTAATCGTTGCCTTCTTACAATGAACATGACCTGTTTCAGGCGTAAAATGTTGTCCCATTTTTTCCGTCTCTTATTTGTCTCGTCCGCCTTGCATTTAGCCGGAAGTGCAAGCCTAACTACCACGATCTTATTCCTTCAAAAGTGCTTGGACTTGTGTCCTCACGCATAAAAAACGCTTTTATTGGTGTCCACTTGATTACGGCAATGTGCGTCGTTAGGCCTGCCAATGGCTTCAATTATACCGCGCTGATGGCTCACGCCCCGCTCGATGCTGCGCGGCATTTACGTGAAGCCGCTTTCCATCGACGTCCGCCACCAATTATCCAAGTTCAAGAACGACTCGAGCAGTGTGAGCAGTGTTTGTCACTTATATCTGCACTATAAAAAATTTAAAGACAGGCGTCTTTAACTCCTTAACAAATTATCCTGAGAATATACGTGGTTGTTTCATTCAGACGGTCACCCGAATACACAGACCGTGTGAATGCACCGCCAGCATACTCGGTTTAATTCGTTTAGAAGTTGATACTCGTGATAGTTGGTCGCTTAGCATTTCCAATGAAATTGTTGCTTCGTGTTCTCTAATTATCTACAATAATTTGCTCTGCTCAACTGCATCCTTCAGTTTAGCTGCGAAAATATTACACTGCGGTAATTATGTTACTTTCCACGGGTCGTGAAACATCTTCTTGTTTTGAGCAGTCCCCGTCTATGCGATTTTTTGTGTAGTGATGTAAAATATCATACTTTACGTCATAACTTCATATTTACGTATGCGCAATATATTTATGTATATGCAATGTTGTACGACTGATTTTCAACTTCAAACACTGGAAAATGCGATGAGTCCGTTACGATTCAGGGAAAACAGCACCAGAAAATGATTTATGTTTAACATCAAATTTTCAGTGTGATACTTATTAACAGATGATATTTAAGATTTGAGTGGTCACTTTTCTCAGATATTTCGATCTATTTTAATTTTCATTTCAGTTAAAGTTCTGGCTTAACTGTTTTAAGCTTTATAGAAGTTATTGAATAACAAACAACCAACCACGCCGCAGCAGCCTCGTGATTCCGTGCATCAGATAATGAGATTAAACCTAAATTTAGTCAGAGGACAGCTGCCAAAGCTCACTTGTTTCTACATTTCAGTCCTTTGTCAGGATTATTGACTTGCGATGAATATTTTGTGTAGTAACATTCAGTGAATACAGCAATGAATATGTGATATTTGCATTGCATATGCCATTTTAAATCATTAGTGAATTTGATGCTATGGCTGATAAAAAAAATTGTAAGATTAAATGCGACGAACTCCCGCTCAATGGCTTGCAAGCTTTACCTCGTAGCATTCCAAAAGTAGTGGCGTGTAAATTGTTTTCATCTGTTAGGCGCAATGATCAGCTTCGATCTTGTTCCAATTTATCGAGGAAAGCAAGCTTTGTAAATTGGTGTTTATGGTTTTGCTGAACTTTCCTTCACAAACCTGCTCACGTGCAACCGCAACACATGTGAGCAAGTCTGGCATTGTTATTCACTCTGGTGAAGGCTTGACAGTAATTTAGGATTCGAGGAGCCTCGCTGTATGGTCAAGAAGGGTGCAGGTGCGGCGAACGAGGTGTGCCTGGCCCTCCTGAAGCACCTGCAGCCCGTTTCAAGCTATCATTTCTGGTTTTCATCCTTGCGATGTTTCCCTTAAGTTTACTGTGCGTCGCGAGTTTTAGAGACTCTTGAGACTCTTTACTGCCATAAACATTATTTTTATGGGGAATTTTAAGGTAGAGACCCGTGCCGAATATGAACCTGTGTTAGCCATCTTGCCTGCATGATGAGCTCGTTTCGGTCTTATCAAGACGCGAGTCTTGTCCTTCGCATTCATTTGGTAGCACGTCTACGGTGCCATACTCGCAGGTGATTTTTCTTCTCAGCTCACTTTTCAGCGGCCGCATTATTCCGGCTGCCCAGTCTTATTTCTACTCAGCGGCAGACTTGGAGTTAATGGCGAGTTTGTGCGTGCATAGATTTTGTGATAAACACATGAGAATAATATTTGTTGCACATAAATAGAACTTTTTTCGCCGTGTAGAGGACGAAAAACTTTGCTTTAATATTTATTTAAGACTGGCCCGAAACGCGAAAAATTACGTCTCTCAACACGAATTAGTCATTCAAAAATGTCTGAAATATCTTCGTGAATATGAATGTCTACGTGACGCTGATACATATGGAACTACTAAAAATGTGTAAATACTGTGGGAATTTTTTAATTTATATCTATTTTCAAATGAATAATAAAAATAAAATAGTATTACGATAATAAAGAACGTGTGTCTTAAGAACCACACTGAGGAGAGTGGAAACGTCCATTTTAATTTTAATCGGAAAACCAGCACAATGCGACTACAAAGATACTGTAGTAGTTCTCATTAACGCTGAAGTGAACTATTCATAGATAGTTAATGAGGGCACAGCTTATTGTGAGTTGGGAATGCTCATCTCCTCAGGGGGCATGAGATAGGCAGCGGGGTTAGGTTAGTTAGGTTTGTCGATCGCGTGCTGTGGGGACTGGTGACCCCATTGGAGCACTGTTAGGTTCCCTCAGCCATAGATAGGCCTTCGAAACTTCTATTTTTTGTGCCCAGCTTGTTTCTTTCAATTTTCAAACCTTGTTCACTATCTCTTCTCTGTTTTTTGTTCGGCTTCCTTCTTAACATAATGCTTTTATGCGCACGGAATCCTGTGTGCGAACACACCGGCGCTTAGATTCCACGTATTGTACAGTGCATACTAGATGATCCCTACTTCTCTTCGCTCTCTTTGTATCACATTTCATGTGGATGGGGAACTTTAAACTTACGAATAATCTATCTGGGAATGTTCATATTTACTCAATGAAGTTCAATGAGGTAATTCCAATACATTTTCTCTGCTGCATAGCTCGTGTCATGTTTTCGGAATTACATACGTTTATTAGTGCTGATCAAATGGTAATTTTTGACTTTGCGTAATAATATGGAATATTGTCGAAGGAATAGTTTGCAAGTTGGTCCGTTCTCTAATTTCTTCATTAACAAGGCTCCGCGTTTTATGACGCACGACTGATCTTCATTCATTCATCTAACTTGGTTGTAGGCGTGTCGCGGATTTTCGAAGCTCTAAACTATTTGGTATGTATACCTTATGCAGTGTAGCTGCGTGTTGCGAGGTGCAGCGTGACTTGACTACCTCGTGCGCCGCCCGCCCGAGCTGGCGGGGCCTGCGCGCTCGCGTGACCAGAAGGCCTCCGCTTATCCCCCTAACTGAGCGTGTGCCTGGCCTGGTGCGGGCGGTAAGCTGGCGCGATTGCCTCACTAAACCGTGGCGTGCTTGGCACTCCTCAGTGTCACTGTGCCGGGGCAGCTTGACGGCTGCATTATGCGCCCTTGCTTTGTGCTACGCTGACTTACAACTTGCTCTGATGCGCCTCAATCCCCTCGTTTTCCTCTTACTCAACCGTTAGCCGTACTTACTTGCGCACATAACCGGCACATCGACCTTCGCACTCCTCCTGCTTTAATTCAAATGAGTACAGTTGTTCCATAAGTTACTTCTGTTGCCTTGAAGTTGAATGTTTGCTGCACGGCACGAGCGCTTGTCTACTCATCATTTGGTGATTACTTACTACGACGAGTATTTGGATGTAGACTAGTGCACTATTAATTAATCATGCGTTCATTCTTACGATAATTTATTTCGTGCGCAGCTGTGTCTAAATATGGCTCTTAAGCATTTATTTAGTTTTGTGCTTACGATTGTGTTTGTAAGAACACTGTTTTGATACGTTTCTTGCCCTGAACCTAGTCTTCGGTTGTGATCGTCAATTGCCGCCTAACCGCAGTGATCAAGTCTGCCTCAAATGTCATTGAGTAGAGATAGGAAGTGTGCGGGTCGTTGTGTTGAGTGTAATGTTGCTAGAAGCATTAAATGGCGCACTGGCAGTGCACATTTTGGCAGAGAGTGTGCGGTAATCCGAGCGAGGGAGCAGAGTGGCTTAGCGTCTCAAGTCACGGGGGGCCTCTCTAATATAAAATAAGGTCCATCCGTGGCGAGAAAGAGGCGTTAGGAGGCCAGGGGCCTCCACTTAAATAGCAATATATGACCTCGATCAAATCGCCCAAATCTGCTGAGGATTCTCGCCGTCTTCACTGTGGCAAAGTGAACCGCTGCTGCGTCTGCAGTGCCACTTCAACCGCATCGCAGGCCGAGGAGATTGCGGAGACCCAGGGAAAGCAAGGCTCGAGTTCGTGTGCTCTGTACGCCAGTGATTGCTGCCCATACTTTTTTCAAACCCAGTTATTTTGCTTTCATACTCTTTGCAGTGAAATGCTTGTTTTAATATATTCATGAATTGCTTTTTTTATGTACTCAAATTTTAAGGTTTCCGAAATTAGTGTTGAGGATAATATTAATGATAAATTTTAGTGATGATTGACTATTGCGTTGTGAGACTTCGACATTGGCACATTTTCGATATTTTGTATCGGTTCAAACTATATTCTTCTCCTAATTCATTGATTCTTTGGAATCACAGCACAGTTTTCTACGGCCAAGCTGATGCCCAACAGTGGCGTATGCACTTCGAAGTTTGTAAATCGACAATAGAAAATCGTTGAAGAGGAGTTGGCTAAATAATACCGGTAAATTATAGCGATAAAGTACATAAAATATTTGCTATGACGAGTTAAACGTAAAAACCTGCGCCACACAGTGAGTGAGAAGTTCTTCACGCACCTTAAAAGAGACCTCCTGGACAGCGTGTCTCAACCATCAACTGTATAATTGCCATACGTAGCGAGCGTCCTTCCTGCGATGGGCTTATATGTATTTGTAACGTACTAAATAATGCAGATTTTATGCTATGAAACATATTTCGGAGTATCTTGGCGAATTATGAGTCCTACATGAGAAAGGGCAAGATCAGATACCTTAGGTAATGTTAAGTGAACAAGAATTTATTTAAAATGTTCAAACAACGACGCAAATAGGAAAACAGGGTGGCAAATAAGTATCGGTAACATAATATTTAACTACGTTAATACTTGGTCGCATTGCTCTTATTAGCTACAACCACTTGCAGACGATGCTTGTATGAAGGGATGAGGGCTTTGCGGAAGTTCAGAGGTATTTTCTCCCATTGTTCAAGTCAGAATTGTTCAAATTCATTCAAATTTGAGGGTTTCCTCGTTGTACCTCGAATCTTCAACTGTTTCCAAACATTTTCAAATGGATTAAGATCTAGTGGTTATGAACGTCAGTCTAAAACCCCGACCCTCTTACTACGGAACCACTCTGGAGTGTATTTCGACTTGTGCCTAGGGTCGTTATCTTCTTGAAACCACCCATTTAGTTCTTTTCAACCCGAGAATCTGAACGGAAGGCAAGTGTTCGGACAAAATTTCTTAGCAATCGGTCGAATTCATGGTTCCTTAAATGACATGGAGTCGTCCTGAGCCTCCACAGGAAAAACAACCCCATAACATGATGCTTCATCCACAATGCTGCTTCACTGAGGGTAGGGTGTTTTTTTATTGCGTGGGATCTTTCGGTTTGCGTGAAACAGTCCTATTGCAGTTTTTACTGAACAGACCTATTTTTTTGTCACCTGATAATAGAATATTATCACAATAGTCATATACTTCGTTGATTAGAGCATTTGCATATTGCAATCAAGATGCAAAATGTTATTTCTTCAGCAGTGGGACTTTTCGAGCAGCTCGTTTCTTCAGGTTATCTTTACGTAAAACACTAATCATGGTTTACTTCGATACGTTAACCCTTGCTGGTGGCAAATTTTCTGCTAAAGCACCGTTTACAGTATCAAACTCTTAATCAATCACGAACTCACCAAAACGCAAACAAAAACACGAACTCTTCTGAATCGTGTC